>CAUYSK010018258.1:0-16530 GCA_963575035.1 Avahi laniger
TGAGCCCAGGAGTCTGAGGCTGCAGTGAGCTACGTTGATGCCACTGTACTCTAGCCTGGGCAACAGAGCGAGACTCTGTCTAAAAAAAACAAAAATAGAAAGTAGAGGCTGAGAAAGCCAGTCATCAGCAAGAAGAGAAGGGAGGAAAAATGTGCAGAGAAACAGAGAGTAGGTCAGGTGATCGTAAAGAGTTGGACACGGGCAGGAGAGAGCCGCTTCCCTCCAGCTGCTTTGCCTGTGGTCAGCCTTCCAGGCCTGGTTCCAGCTCACATGCATCCTGGCGACAAAACCCAGGTACTGGAGTTCAAGGTAACTTGAACAAGTGTCTGTTCCTCGCAACCCAAAGTGCCCAGCCAAACCCCCAACTAACCCCTTGGCTCCATCTAGATGGGCTCTTGGAGTAAATGTTCCCTTCCACACTAGCGCGCCAAGTGTTATGTAACAAGGTGCCAAGGCATTAACGGGAATATAATAATATGTTCTCCAGTCTGGCATCCAACTATTCTAAAACAGATAAAAATAGTGGCTACAGAACTGTAATGAAAGCAATCATGGTATTTACAGGGGAGATCAGCAGCAGCCTGGCTTAATTACTGGAGCTTTGCGTGACCTCAACTCTTTGAGGACATGCAACTCCCCCCGCACTCCCTCCTCCGAATCTCAGGTCTAACTTTGCCTTCAGCCACCTGAGTAAGGCAGAGCAACATTTCACAGAGAAATTTCAGTGTATGATGGATCAAGCGAGAGCAATCTTCACTTACAGTCCAGATAAAGCCCTAAAGAGAAAATTGAGCTGGGAGGACCTGAAAATATACAGAACACCATGACACCAACAAGGGAGAGAAAACGAAGAAGCCTATCGAAGAAGGTTTGACTTTGCGAAGCCAGGTGTATAGTAACCAGTAACGCCCTTATTTTGTCAAGGTGTCTATTGAAACATCATGTGTTTTTCAATACATGTAAATAACCTACAAAGGCAGATGAGGCCCTTATGGAATACATTAGATCCAACTGAGATTTCCTAAGGAGTAGTTCAGGTATGCCCTAGAAACAGCTTGTAAACTATTTTGAAAAGAATCAGTAATGGATAGAAAGAAAGGATCATTGGCAATAACAACAGCAGTATACTGGGGTGGGGGAGCATTTCTTTGCAAAGTGATTTCAAAGTCATTTACAAGAAACCGTTTTTTTTTTCATGCTATAAACCTGTCGCAATAGACAGAACAATATGATACTAACAATGTCACTGACCCCATGTCTTCAATTAGAGATTGATGAGTAAAAATGAAAGGTGGGATATACCACAATTTATTTATCCTTTCTACTGCAGACGGACATTTGTGTTGTTTCCATTTTTGATTATAATGAATAATACACTGTTAGCATTCTACACATGCCTTTTTTAAAAGCATATGTATGCATTTCTTTTGAATATATACCCAAGAAGAAAATCGCTTGGCCACAGGGTATGTTCCTACTAAACACAGTTGTAGGATACCGATAAACAGTTCAGTTTATCAGTATTATCAGTAAACAATTTTCCAAAGTGGTTGTACCAGTTTGCATTCCCCCAGCTATGTATGAAAGTTCCACCAACTCTCGGTATTATCTTTTTCACTTTAGCTATTCTGGTGGTTGAATTGTGGTCATAATTTGCATTTTCCTGATGACTGTTGAGGTTAAGCATCTATTCATGTTTCTTGGCAGGCAGCCAAGAGTATTTCTTGAGTATTCTCTTTGGCAAGCAGCCTGTACAAGTCTTTTGCCTATTTTGCTATTGAGTTGTCTACCTTTTTCTTATTGATTTATAGAAGTTTCTGTACATTCTGGATTTTAGTCCACATATACACAAAATATCTTCAATATGTTCAAAAAAGATGAAAGATGGGGAAATTATTTTTTATATCATTGTTTTATTAATGAATAGAGAAATTAAAAGTAATGAAGGGCTTTTGTTTCTTTCCCCCTGAATTATTGTTCTACACCTAGCTCCTTAATCTTTGAAGCAAAACTCTCTCACATACATAAAAATACACACACACAAACACGCACATGAACATACACACACATGGATACACACATACTGTGCTCATTTAAAGCAAGCTCATTTAAACTGAGTGTAGAGAATGGAGGCTTGCTCTAAAACAAACCCTCAAAGTTTAGTCTCAATCTATCTTTGCATAGATTAATGACAGGTATACACATACACAAAGAGTGCAATGCGTACCACCCGAAAGATGGACATATTTGAAACTCGGACTTGGGGGGGAGGAGGGGCAAGGGCAACATACGTAACCTAAATATCTGTACCCCCATAATATGCTGAAATAAATAAAAAAAACATAATGATGCAATAAAAGAATAGTGTTACATCAAAATAAACATTTTAAAACTTTTTAAAAAGACAATCACATGGAAGAATTATGCCAGTGTTTCTCAACCAATATCCTCTTTGAATAAATAAAAGTTTCACTCTCTTCCTTAGATTCTGTTAATGCCACCCTAAATAAAGGTCATGATTCTGTAGAGAATCTACATATGTTCCCTGAACCAGAAGATACATAAGGAAGATTCTGCACAACTTCCCTTCCTGTCATTTGTATTGAGGGGAGAGAGGGAGAGAAAAAGAAATGAGAGGGACAGAGAAAAAGCTCAAGTTGGCTTTTTTTTTTTCATTTTTCAGTTACAAAATAACAATATTTAAGATGCTTCTTTACTGTGTAGGCCTTTCTGTTTGACAGCTACTACATAAATGATTCAAGAATGCCAATGATACTTCCTTGATGGCTAATGCATCCCTTATCCCTTTAGACATGACTCCAGTTTCCTGTCGTGACAATATTTCATACATGACTATCAAATTAATTTCTCTAGAGCATGTCAGTCATATATTGGGCACAATAAACCTTCACCTTCAGCGGAAAATGGGCAAGGGCAGCATTAGGCATCTCATCCCTGCACTTGCTGGCTTCTAAACCTTTCCTTTGCTGGTCAGAAGCCAGGCCCTCTGAGAAATCAAGAACACAGATCAGGAAAACGGATTCTTTCCCCAGCTCAGTTGCAGTGAGAAGAGTATGCGATTGGGAGAAGTGTGTGCTTCATGCTCTCAGGGTTTCCACTGGGTGCAGCACGATGCAGTCATGAAAGACAGACAGGAAAGAAGGCACAGTATTCCCAGGGGCCCACCACTTAATTCTCTGAGTCTGTTGGTCACAGCTTCCCAGAGGTGCCCCAGGAAACGGTGACAAGCTGGCAGCATACTTACTTTCTCGGCTCTTAGGGCAGCTTGGTGGTCCCCTCGTGTGCTCCGCAAATACTACCATTTTCGAAGTGTGTTATGATGAGAAAATATTTTAATAGTTGGAAAGCTCTGTCTTAGACTAAACAAAGCATTAAAAGCATTTCACATAACAGTTGTTTAAACTACAATATTTCTATACATTTAATTTCAATTCATACTGACAGTAATCCATTCAGTCAATAGCATGCAGTTCCCCATAGTTTGTCTATGAAATTACGCTAAGTATGCTTTACTTTATTTAAATGCAATATACGTTGTTTTTTTCTTTTCATTTTAAGGAAAAAAATGTATCTAGATATGCCCATTGGAAGGTGACTCATATGACATTTGCCTGATTTTTGCTGCTATTTGTGCTAGTTCTTGGAAAATTTTTTTTTAGGACAGAACAATCTACTCTTTGCAAAAGTGTTAGGCTCTCTGACCCTCATTCCTTGCTCCTCTGAATGGACCCGGAGGAAAACTGAGTCAGAGCTACCCCATATAATCTTCCATATAATAATTGCCCCATATAAACCCAGGATCTCACACCTCTTTGGCTCTTCCCAGACAGTCCAATGAATAAACAACGATGACGATTGGACACTTTCACAATGAACAAGCCAAACAATTAGGATATCACCAACATGCCTATTTTCAAATAATTTCCAAAAAGATCACCAGGGAAATCCCTAGGAAAGCTAAGCTCTTGTAACTTAAATCTGGGAGAGCATCCAGCAACTCAAGGAAAATATTTAGATGTTTGTTACGGTTTATTTTCTTGATAGAAATAGGAATGTTTCTAACATTGTGTTGTCCTAAGTAATCAGAGAAGGTGGACTCAAGTCCCCATTTCCCCACTCACAAACTGTGTGACTTTGGACAAGCAACTAAGCCCCTCTGAGCCATAGTTTCCCGCCACTAAGTCAGGGATATTTTATCTTCCCTGCTCATCTCCTAGGGTTGTTGAGAAAATCAGATGACATACTATGTATGGAAATGCTTCATTAACTGTAAAGTATCCTGCTTGTATAATGTAACTAAGAATTTTTTTTTTTAAATAATGCTTAATTTTGGAGCAAGGGAGGAGCTTTAAGATATACATTTCCATCTTCTTGTGTTACAGAGAAGATGATTCGATGTTAGAAGAAAAAGTGTTTGCTAAGTTTATGGTTTGAATCTTAGTAAGCAGCCACTATGGTTATTAGCATCTAGGAGAGGGAAGGAAAAACATGGTCTCAGTCCTGGAGGCGTGTGATTTCATCCTTATCATTGTGACACAGACACTGAGACCTGTGGAGAGCACGCTTTGCTGGGCATTGGAAATATAATCTATCTCTTCTGTCTACGAGAAGAGGATCTGGTTGGGCAGACAGAAGCAGCACATATAAACAGCAACCATTAAAATGATCATTTGCTCAGTCAGTTCAAGAGTACACAGCACAAGGGTACGTATAACAGATTTACACAGTGATTACGCACTGCTTAGGTACTCATGCAGTAGACAGTTTTGAACTGCACCTTAGAGGTGGGCTTGGTAGAAGGTAGCTTTTAAAACCATGGGCTTTGCATCAAGAACTTGGGTAGGGCCGGGAACAGTGGCTCATGCCCATAACCCCAGCACTTTGGGAGGTCAAGGCAGAAGGATTTTTTGAGGCCAGAAGCTCCAGCCTGGGCAACATAGTGAGACCCTGGTATGGTGGTGCACACCAGTAGTCCCAGCTACTCTGAAAGCTGAGGCAGGAGGATCACTTGAGCTCAGGAATTCGAGGTTACAGCGAGCTATGATGGCCCCACTGCCCTCCAGCCTGGGCAGCGGAGCTGAGACCCTGTCCACTGCACCCTCCAAAACAAAGGAACTTGGGTGGAATCTAAGTTCCTCAGCTTTTCTAGGGTCATGACCTTCGGCAAGCTATACAATTGATATAATTGATAAAAAAAAAAAAACACAATTTCTTCATCCACGCAATGGAGATAATAATACTATCTTCTTGACAGTGTCGTGGTGAGGATTAAGGGAGATGACGCTTGTGAAACATTTTTGCACAGCGCCTGGCACTCAGTAAGTGTTCAATAAATAGTTTCTATTGTGGTTGCTGAAGAGTGTGGCAGGATAACCCACCAAAGTGGGAAGGCACATGGGATGTGGGCAGAACAGTAAGTCACTGGCCAGGGAGTGCTGGAAAGGTTTGGAATCCACAACAGATCGTGGCCGGCGGCCCCACGCTAAACTGTTTGGTCTTTGTTTTACCAACGAAAGTTTCTGGGCTAAGCTTAGAGCCACCTGTGTTGTTGTGTAAAAATCACTCTAACAGCAATGTGCAGTAGTCAGGAAAGGGGAAACAGATGCAGAAGACCAGTTAGGCAACGTTTTAGGAGAAAGAGAGTTATTAAATCCCTTCTTTTATGCTAGGAACGTTCCTAATACAGAATTATCTCTTTAGTCCTCATACAAACCCAGCTAGGTAATTATCCCCATTTCACAGATGAGGAAATGGAGGCTCAGGGACATTAATTGGGCAAAAATGGGATCTGTTTGCCTGTCCAACACAGTCCACTACGCTGCTTCCCACACACAAGGAGAGAAGGGACATGGACCGTAGGGTGGAGCTAGGGAAACTGAGTTCCAGCATATTCCTTGGGCGGTAATACTGGTCACCTCAGGGAAAGGGGCAAGTTCTCTGCTATTATTTCTATTAGGGTAAAGGCTTCTTAATCCACCTTCTCCCTGGAGGACTTGGCTTTGAAGAATTGGTTTCCAAGGTGACCCATAAGCTTCTAACCTCAGTAACAAGTTCTGGTCTCAGCAGGTTTAGAATTTTCTGTTTGTTCTCCCTGAGGACAGACATGACCCTTGGACCTGGGACCACAGACCAGCACTTTGTATGTGCACCCAGTGGGCGCCGCCGTGGCCCGGTCAGCCAAGGACTCCTTTCTCGGTTCCCAGGAAGTGCTCTCTCAGAGGTCAGTGCCCTCATTCACTCAGCCAGCCTTCAAAGGAAGTTTCCAGACTTACGCCTGCACCTAACGGGCAGCAGATAATTGGGCCTAAGGGTGGGGAAGGCTCTGGGGGTCCTGAGGGCCCCTCCCTGAGGGTTCAGGGTGGTCCGGGGAACATGGTCTTCATTTGCACTGGAAGTCTGGTTTACGTTCTGGTTGGATTAGTTACAAAAGGGCAGAAATGAAATTAATATGTACTCTGTATGCCAAGCAAACATATATTATTCCAATTAATGTTTAAAATAATAACCACATATCGCCAATAATGTCTAACGGCGGTGACGATATGCAAGGTGCTACCCTTACCACTTCATATGCATTTTCTGATTTAATCCTCACAACATACAGACAACTGTTGTCCCTGTTTGACAGATGAGGACACCCGGCTCAGAGAAGTGCAGAAAGTTTTCCTGTGGACATGCAGCTGCTACATGGGACCCCAAAGCCTGTGGTAGTGTCAGCGCGTCAGCTTCTGGGACAATTTCTTCAAAGGAGTTGAGGATGCTCAGAGGGAGGTCGCACAAAGGGGAATAGGAGGGTCTCTCGCTTCCAAAAAATACAGCCTTATTTCAGTCCTTATCTGCTTTGGATGCCACAGCATCCTTCCTATTTTTGTTTTCTTACTGACGATCTATACAAATATCAGTATTCTCCTTAATCCTCACTTGGGTAACTGTTAGAAATTTTTAATACACAAGACACGTCTCACGGTTACGATGAAACACTCACAACAGGCATGACCTTGGAAGCTGCAAGACAGCTGGCCGTACTGGCTACCCTGTTTCTGACCTCGATTTAGCCACCCAGCCGATGAGCCTACAATGGCCCGGTGAGCTCCATTTCCTCTTTCTTCATCTTCCTAAATCTCAGAGTGGGGGGACCACACACACCGACACTCGGCCATGGGCTGTGTTTTGTGAGAGAGTATTTGAGGAACCCCCATTTGCCCACTGGTCTTATTAATAACAGGATCATTTTGACCTAGTGTCTGCAGTTGCTCTCCAGTGGTTGAACACCTGCCTTGGTATGTTGCCCAACACTCAATCTCCCCTGAGCACACAGACCTTCCACTTGCTAACACCTGCCCATCTCCGCCTAGACCTTCCCCATCTGCTCCTTCTGCTGAGCTCTTACCAGACAACACACTCAGCCTCGGTGGGTCTAAGTTCCTAGCTCCATTCTCCCAGGTCTGACCTGTCCCACCACCAGCCCAGGATGTATCCACTCCCCTGTTCTGGGATTCCCAAAGGGCCTAGCGTCTGTTTCTCAATCAATGGAAGTAATAACTAATGTGCAATTCATAGTAGCAGGGAGCCTTTAGGGGGTGAGGCTTGAACAGTAAGAATAGCTTCAAATACCGTGAAAGCAAGGAAAGGAACATAACTGAGAAGTTTCACTGATCAGTTTTAAATTTCACTCATTCATTCTCCATAAATGAAGGGGAAAAAAAGCTCAGAAACACAGAAGAAGCGGCGGCAATGTAAAGTACATCCAAGTGTGGTTGCTGAAATCCCTTCCCTTGGCCTTTCCCCCGGGGTCCCCAACCTATGGTGATTTGTACAATTATTTCATTATATATTACAATGTAATAATAATAGAAATAAAGTACACAATAATTGCAGTGTGCTTGGATCATCCCGAAATCATCCCATCCCCCTCCCCAATCTGTGGAAAAATTGTCTTCCATGAAAATGGTCCCTGGTGCCAAAAATGTTGGGGACCACTGCTACAGACAGATAGGTAAATTACTGTCATAGCAAAGCCAAGACTACAAATATTTTTATTCAGTCTGAACTTAGGTCAGAGGCCTAAATATGCCCCAAATAGATAATTTGTTTATTATTCAATCATTTATTCATCCAGAAAACATTTGCTGAGTAACTTTCCTTCTTTCCTTGTGTCTGGCATTGGGCTGGGTCATGGTGATGCCATGTTGATCTTAAGGAACTTCTGGTTTAGTGGAGAGTAACATATGATAGGCAACATCATGATTCTGACCTCGTAATAATTCTTAAAAGTGATACCATTCTAATTTTTATTTTTCCTCTTCAACTATTATTAAAATAACAAGGTCAAGCACAGTGGCTCACACCTGTAATCCCAGCACTTTGGGAGGTTGAGGCAGGAGGATTGCTTGAGGCCAGGAGTTTGAGATCCCACCTCTACAAAAAATTTTAAAAATCAGCTGGATGTGGTGGCGTGCACCTGTAGTCCCAGATACTCTGGAGACTGAGGCAAGAGTATCACTTGAGCCCAGGAGTTCAAGTTTACAGCGAGCTATGATCACACCACTGCACTCCAGCCTTGGTGACAGAGCGAGATCCTATCTCTAATAAAAAAAAAAAAAAAGAGCAACTTGCAGCTCAGACCACAAAGGCTTCGTGTACCTAACATATGAACAGTTTCGAAATTGGTTGGTAAGAAAAGGTATAACCACCAAATACAAAGCAGGCCAAGAACAATAACAGTTTGCGGAAAAGGAAATAAAAATGGCTCATAAACATGAAAAATGTTCAACATCACCTAAAAGAAAATGCAAATTACAAATGCACTGAGATATCATTTTCACTTGTCAGAATGGCAAAAATCCAAAGTATGATAATACATTTTGGTTAGCAAGACTGGGAAAACGTGCATTCCTCACACATGGTTTGTGAGCCTGTAATTTGGTAAAACCCCTAGGGAGGGCAATTTGGCAATACCTATCAAAATTTCAAATGCATATGCCCAACAGCCCTATGATTTCACTTGTTGGAATTTACTCCACAGATATATATCACTTAGCTAAATAACACATGTACAGGGTTATGTATTACATCATTGATTTTATGGTAAAAGTCTGAAAACAGCATAAACGTCCATTAACTGGAGAGTAGTTAAATAAAATGATGGCATTGTCATATAATGGAATCATAAGCAACCATAAAAAATAAAAAGAATGACGACATCCTGTATTTTGATATAGGAAGATATACTGTTCACTGAAAAAAACATGGTGCAGAAAAACCTTTCTGTGCAAAGGGTTTGGGGAAGGGTGGGATGAAACTACACATTGGTGTTTGCTTGTACCTGCAAAAAGAATCTCAGAAGAAAAAACAAGTCCAGGGCTCACCTAGAGTGGGTGATAACAGGCAGCTGGGGGACAGGGCTGAGAAGTTTTCCACTCTATACCTTTTACTATCTTGTATTTTTTAACCATATGAATGTATTATTACTCAAAACTTATTTAAATGTTAAAAGGTGTCTTTCTGACTGTGTCAAGGGTGTTCTTTGCTGAGAGGTTATTAAATTATTAACCTAAAGGATTAGGAGAGGCTTGAGGGAGAGCTGCTGAGGGTCGGCACTTGCAGTCTTTCTTCCTCTTGTGTCTTTTCCCAAATTGGAATTAAGGACCTTGGAGGTAGACAAGCATTTTCACACCCTGCGCCCCGCCCCAGTAATACCCCAGTAATAGCTTCTCCTAAAACGGTGTTACTTAAATACAAGCAAACATAAAACCAAGTATAAACTTCTTATGTTCAAAGCTCATTTGTAATTATAAACCCAAAATATATTTAACAAATTAAATACAGAAAAATTCTAAAACCAGTGAAAGTCAAAAATGACCACACTGACTTATTGTGAAAAATGAGGTTGTTTTGTTGAAACTAAATTGTCACTTGATCAGAGTGACATGGCCCAGGTTCTCTTGAATTCAGCACACTGCATTATCTTTTGCCATGCAAGGCAGTTAATCTACCACCACCTTCCCTCTATTCTTTGTTTACTGTGCTGGGGAATCATTTGACCTTCTTTTGCCCCAAAGCATCTTTTACATATCCGAGCTGCCTCTGCCATTTTCTCAATGGCTCACAACAGCTGACACCGGGCCAACCCTGTCATAAATTCAAGTGCTAGGCTGGGCACAGTAGCTCACGCCTGTAATCCTAGCACTCTGGGAGGCCGAGGCGGGCGGATTGTTTGAGCTCAGGAGTTCGAGACCAGCCTGAGCAAGAGCGAGACCCCGTCTCTACTAAAAATAAAAAGAAATTAGCTGGACAACTAAAAATATACATAGAAAAAAATTAGCCAGGCATGGTGACGCATGCCTGTAGTCCCAGCTACTCGGGAGGCTGAAGAAGGAGGATTGTTTGAGACCAGGAGTCTGAGGTTGCTGTGAGCTAGGCTGACGGCACGGCACTCTACCCTGGGCAACAGAGTAAGACTCTGTCCCAAAATAAATAAATAAATAAATAAATTTAAGTGCTAACTCAAAACGCTAAAATGGGGTGTTGGTAGTCAGTCATAGGGTGGTTATTCTGATAACCCAGAATAAACTTGTATTAAGGTTATTTTGTTAGCAGTATTAACATCATAATAAAAATGAAAGCATCGGATTTAAAAATTATAGAGAGAACTTAGACTCTGAGCCGTATACAGGTCCCCAGCAGTTCGCAGACCCTAGTACGCAAAGCACAGCTGTAATTAGTTAATAACTAATTAGCTGTAATTAGTTTGAAAGGCAGCCAGTGCCTCCATTCACTGCTCCAGTTGTAGACTCTTTGCCATGGACTTGACTTCCAAGCCTCTCTTGACCCTCCCTGGCTACCTCTTGGCTCCCTAGTGCACCTTCTCCTTCCATCCTCTCTTGCGTCACTGTTGCAGCTGTGAGGCAGCCCAGGCCCCATTCCTGGGCACACCTCCAGGCTCTCAAACCCCAGCCTGGGGCAGAGTCCCAAACAACCTATGGCCTAGGAGGAGAGCGTGGACAATCCGTAATGTTACAATTCCCATTTAGCACAAGTAACAATTCTCCGCAGAGGGCACATATAACGCGGTGTGCATTTCAATGCTTCTCTCATTAAGTCTTAACAAAAACCAAGAAACTAATTTCAGTATTAAATATCTGTGCAGATTCTTGCTGAACTAAGTCTCTGAAGCCTGGGGAAGATGTCATATATTTCTGCCTTCTTACTGTATACATGTAATAACCATGTAATATCTGTTTGACGGATGACTAAGTGAATGAATGAATGGATGAGTAGGGGATGAATTAGCTAGAAAGGTAAAAAAAAAAAGGGAAAGGCAAAAGAAGAACCCATCAAAGTATTGCATGCTGGTAGATTCCACCGTAGCAGTCAGTTGGTCTCTCTTTGCTATCTATAATCCCTTTAATTGTAGAGAAGCAGTATTATCTTTTCCTAATTAAATTCTTTCTCCATAGAAAGTATTCTTTAAGAATCGCAGCCCACCAGAAAAATATGTAGCAGCATTTCCATGCACATTTATTTTTAAAGCATTTGCAGGTGCAGTCTAGAGAGTCATTCTGACTGATATTTGGTCTGATGCCAAGGCTAAAGCTGAAACAAGTAGGCTTTGCTGGCCTAAAGTTAATAAAGAATGTAATGTGGTAAACACTGTTCCACCAAATGCAATTCGAACAGCGATTATAAAGGTCACTGGCTACATAGTTCAGACACATTCTTCTGATACCATGTTCCACGTCAGTCCAGAATGTTGGCCTTAATCCAAGAAAAAGGGGAAAGGAAACTGAATCCTCTCAAGTCCAAGTAGTTTCTGGGTGATATAAAGATTTTTTGTTTTAACTTTTAAGTGGTAGAAAGGTAACAGTGCTAACAAAGCTTTCAGTTAATTTAAATTAGTCAATTTAGAAGAGATAGAAACCGACTTCCTTCCATGAAGATTCAGACATATGGAATGCAAATAAATTATCAGTACTACTACAGGGCCCACGCTAGTTCCTTTTGGCAGTGCTTTGTTTCCTTCTCTATTCTTAATTTTTATTCTCTCCCCTTTCGGGATTTTCTCTCTGTCATGGAGGCCTCATTCGCCAGAACTACGTCATTATCATTAATGGGTTATCCTCGCTCTGGGCTGACATTTCAGGTTTCACATAACGACACAGTGAAACCACCTTCCTGCATTTCAGCATGTGAAGCTCTCACAAAAGCAATGTGGGTACAGATGTCCATTAGCTAATTTTTTTCATAACATACTGGAGATATGCATGGTTTGAACAAATCCCCACAGTTTTAAGGAGATTTAACTAATGCTAGAAGATTCTGATGATATGAAAATGAGGCTGAATCCAACCACTGTCCCAAACTTCAACTTGTCTGTCACAACAGCAAAAAGCCCAGTGAAGGCACCAGGGAGACAACTTCAGTTCCATAACGGGCTGTACTTCCCTTCCTCTTGGTTTTCAAAATAGAATAAAAAATAGTGATGCAACAGGGTTTTCTCCCTTACCGTATTTTTTTTTTCGTAAAAATCCCCTTGAGCAATTATCTCATTTGCATCTGAGCGAGCACTGTTTTGAAGGGATTTCACCACTGACTTGTCCAAATATTTTGTTGTGGCTTCTGTGGGGCCAAAAATCTCAAAGTGTTAGCAAGTGGCAGGGATTATGTCTTCCCCTGCATGGACTCCTGGCTAATGAGGCTGAAGAAAAAAAAATCTTCACCCACTTTCTCTTTGTCTCTTCCTGTAACTTCATAGAGCTTCAACCCTGGAGTCCCCTACTCAAGGCACTAAAAAGCTTTTTCTGTGAGTTCAGTCCTTGAGATGATTAGTAAGCCTGCATGGGACCGTCTAGCTCCTCCTCAGCAGATTACTCTGACACTGACTGGCTCTCCCCGTAGCCCGGAGTGTGTCAGCTGGTCACTCTGAGACCAAGGGCACCTGTTTAGGAAAAACCCTAAAAAATGATGGGTCTGATGGCCCTGCCTACCTGAGACATCAAGAAACAGTACATAAGTGTGTTTGCACACCAAAGTGCTGATGCACGACAATGGTACAGAGCCAATGGGAACAATGAGTACTTGTCACCCTAAAATGGAGAACAGTGTGGACAGACATTCCAACTACTGGAACCACTGTCCACCCGAATATGCTCTGAGCTGCTATTCTAAGCAAGCAATCAGACAGGACTTGCTTTTCATCGATGAACTCAAGTTAAATAAATAATACAGATGGTCAGCCACATTCTTATCAGACCATAGGGCCATCTAGACTGCATTTTAGGTTCCAGAGATGCAAGGGGATACGGGAGGTAGGCTGCAGAGTGTTTAAGCAGGGGGACTCAAGGCAGACTGCCTGGGCTCACGTACCACCAGCTTAAGCGCTCATTGCTGTGTAACATCAGGCTCGGTCCTGTCCTCTGCAACACGGGGATAATGGTAAGTGCTATCTATTGAGGCTGTCATGTTGGCCAAATGGGAGAGCATGTGTAAGGCACTGAGCACAGTGCCAGGCTCTCAGTAAGCATTCAACTGGTTTTATGTAGTATTACTAGGATCGCTAACTGTTATGTGGAGTGTCACTGCCAAAATTCAGAAATTGTCTCCTGACAATCCATTTTTAAAAAAATGTTTCTGAAATCACTGAAATGACTGATTCATAAAAGGGTAAATGGTTTCCAAGCTGGTGCCTGTCTTATAGAATGAGCACCTGGTCTCAAATCCTACACAATGATTCCATAGTTCAAAGCATGCACACACAGACACACACAAACGCTAAACATCTGCAGAGTACTTCAGTGCATTCATTACTCATTTGGTCTTCACAAAAATTCTAAGGAGCAGATATCATTTTTCTTACCTTATACCTATATAAAAAGACATACAGGTGGAATTTGATCTCAAAGCCAGGTCTTCTTATTCGAAATCCTCTCTTCTCCACTACACCAGGAGAGGAAAATACTCCTTAACTGGTGCATGGGACCTCCAGGCTGAATGCAGGTAAGAAGCATGGCTACTTCAAGCTTGCACCTCTTTCAGATAAAGGAAACCACCATCAAATAGGAATGGAGCTGAGCACCATAAGTTGAATCTCCCAACTCCTGTTCCTCCTTCTCTAAGTACTCATAATGATAGCCATGGCATGAGCTCTCTGTAGGTTCTGAGTGCTGCAGACTAAGGCAGGGAAACTCAACTGGCCCAAAATCACTTGGAAGTAAGTGGGTTTCAAACTCAGGTGCAGTGCTATTCTATGCCTCTGAGCAGCTTGAGCATTGCATAAAGGTACCTGGATGAGAGGAATGAGTGGTGCTGAAATCTGCCCCAGCTCTGCCTGGGAGGCCGTGCCTTCCTGGTGGCACAGCTCAGAAGGGCACCTTTTTCTAAGTACATAATGCCCTGTGTAGGACCTGCTCAGGTAACAGCTCCAAAGTCATGCTCTTAACCGTGAGTCTATGCTCTTAAACACCAGACTGCTGTCCCTAGAGGGAATACCAGTTGAAAATATAAACTCATAAGAGTATTGATAAATATATGAATAATGTATAATATGTAATGGTTCTAAGTTATTAAGTGGGAATGAGATTTAGAGGTACAGGGTACATTATACCTAAATCTTCTCTGCCTGATTTCCAAGACAGCAATCTCCATGGACAGTTGCTCATCCTTGTCAGAGACCTGTCACAGGTCTTGTTTAGAAAGAAAACACTAATGGATATCTTTATACAGTTGCAAATACATTTAAATCTGCAAACATATTCTGCCTTAATAGCTAGATACTATTGTAAGACGTCTCAAATACAACTACAAGGATAACTTTTGAGAAACCAGAATACCTTTCCCAATTAGGACATTGTTATTGTTTATTCACCCATGTTCTCCAACTCCTAAATGAAACACTGCTCAGTTCTCATCTCATCTCATTAAGTGCTTATTTCAGCAACTGAATTGAAATCCAGTCTTGGTCAGGTAACATCAGCCACACCATTACCAGTTAACATCACTCATATATTGCAGAACTAAAATCTTCCATAGCTGTCTGCACCAAGGGACACACACTCAACCAAGCCCCAGGATTCCCTCACTCTTATCAGAAAAGCAGAGTTGTTTTTTTTTTTTTTGTAGAAAGTGTGATTATCCAAATCACTAACACTTTGGGGCTAATCTCAAAGATGCTGAATGAATACTAGGAAATGAACATTCCTATTGATATACTCCAACCACAGCATATATTTGCTGATTACACATCGTGGTGACACCATACAATACAATTGCCAGTGTAAATAATAGCCTCTGACTATTTCTGTAGGGCCTGGATTCCCCAATTTCCCCAGTCCCCATCACTCCAGAGTATCTCCCTGACATTAGAACAGGGTGTCGGTTTCCATTTATCACCTTGTACTCTTAGAAAACTACAAACCTTGTTTATAGTAGAGAAATGTGTGTCTAGAACCATAAACCTATCTTTGTCAAAGGTGGAAAAACAAAAGATAGACTGAGATGACTACATGTTTTAAAATATTTAGGAAAAGATATTTCTTTGTGCAATAAAAGAATATTCCTAAGTGTTCAAAGTTTTGAAAATTCGACCTTTACAATATAGGCAATATCCCTCTTTCCCCTCTCCCCTTCAAAAATAATTGTGTGATTTTTAAATGCCAGGAGTTATTAAACATCCAGCTACGAATCCCTCCTTTATTTAGCCGGTGTCAGGACTGGACTTGTCCAGGAAAAACAAAAGTCTTTCCAGAGAAATTTCTTTGAGAGATATTTTCTAGATCCTTCAGGGGTTTTCTGGGACTAAAAGTTTGATACTGTTTGATGCCTCGGATCTTCATTTTCTCTGTTAATTTCAGCAAACAGCCTTACAACTTGAAACTAAAAAAACAGTGCACTCTTACTATGTGTGTTTACATACTCATTTCCATAAAGCCTGATTATACCCCGGCAGTCTGAACAAATGGCCTCCAGATAATAGTTAAGACCATGCATTTTGGCTAAGATCAAGTGCAGGTAATAGTTAAGTAGGCTTTTTCTCTGTTTCTTAGTTTGATTGTCCTGGAATGAAATCTTAACTGGGCACATGGAATCTAAAGGTTCATTGACATCTCAAGGTACATGGACCTATCTACACTTTCTGTGTTACTCTATATGAGATAAAAATAATGCATTATATTATTTCCAAAGAAATAAGCACTAGTCATTCTGTTTCACCTAGATTCAGAAAACAGATGGCCTGATTATTTAGCATCCCAGGAAAGAAAGAAAAGAAAAAGAAAGAAAGAGAAAAGAAAAGAAAGCAACCACAAAAAATGTTTAAACTCTTTCAGTGCAAATATTACTGTCAACGGAAAACAAGACCAAACTTTGTAAAGCAATTTTAAAGAGATTTACTCTGAGCCAAATTTGAGGACCATGACCCGGAGCCATGCCCAAGAGGCCTTGAGCAAGTGGACTCACTGAGGTTGGGTTACAGTTTGGTTTTATACATTTTAGGGAGACAGGGGTTACAGGTGA
>CAUYSK010018259.1:0-78880 GCA_963575035.1 Avahi laniger
CACAGTTTGCCACCTAGCCTTCACCAGTATATAAGCCTGTGCTTGTTTTGCTTTTTTTGGTCTTCGCCGTTTGCCCCATTAAAACGCTGTTGGAAGAACTTCGAGTGTTGCGTCCTTCCTGCTGGTCAGGGCGGCGCGACAGTCTAACATATTATATTGTCTGTGCTTGAGAATGATCCATGAGCTGAGGAGAAAAACGTGCATTCTGCAGCTGTTGGATGAAATGTTCTGTAAATACCTATTAGGGCCATTTAGTCTATAGTGCAGATTAAGTCCAATGTTTCTTTGTTGATGTTCTGTCTGGATGATCTGTCCAATGCTGACAGTGGAGTGTTAAGGTCTTCAATGATTATTGTATTGGGATCTATCTCTCCTTTCAGTTCTGATAATATTTGCTTTACATATCTAGGTGCTCCAGTGTTGGGTGCATATATATTTATAAAATTGTAGACTATTGTAAGTAACTATCTGATAATAAATTGGAAAGCCTAGAGGAAATAGATAAATTTCTAGACACATAAAATTTACCAAGACTAAAGTGGGAAGAAATTCAAAACCTGAATAAACCAAAAATGAGTAATAAGATAGAAGCAGTAATGAAAGTCTTCCTTCAAAAAGAATCCTGGAACCTAATGAAACTGCTGCATTCTACCAAGCATTCAGAGAGGAACTAATACCAATCCTACTTAAGCTCTTCCAAAGTATTGATGAGGAGAGAATATGCCCAAATTCTATCACCCCAATACCAAAACCAGACAAAGACACAACAAAAATATAAAAATATAGAACAATATATCTGATGAATATAAATGCAAAAATCCTCAAAAAATGCTGATAAACAAAATTCAACAACACAGTAAAAATATTATTCATCATTATCAGCTGGAATTCATGCCAAGCATCCAAGGATGATTCAACACATGCGAATCAATCAATGCGTTACATCACATCAACAGAATGAAGGACAAAAACCAAATGAATGTTTCCATTGATGATGAAAAGACATTTGATAAAATACAACATCACTTCATGAAAAAAAGTCTCAAAAAACCAAATATAAAAGGAAATTACCCCAACATGATAAAAAGCCTTATATGACAGTCACATAGTGAGTATCATACAGAATGGGGAAAAACTGAAAGCCTTTCCTTTAAGATCTGGAAAAAGACAAGGATGCCCACTTTAATCAATGTTATTCAGCATAGTACTGGAAGTTTTAGTTAGAAAAATCAGACAAGAGAAAAATAAAGGGCATTCAAACTGAAAAGGACAAAGTCAATTTATCCTTGTTTATAGACAATATGATCTCATATCTAGATAAATCTAAAGTCCCCACAAAAATTATTAGATTTGATAAGCAAGTTCAATAAAGTTGCAAGATACAAAATCAACATACAAAAATCAGTAGCATTTCTATATGTTAGTGGTAAATAATTCGAAAAAGAAACCAAGAAAGTAATCTCATTTACAATAGCTATTAACAAAATAAAATATGTAGGAATAAACTTAACCAAAGAAGTGAAAGATTTTTATAATGAAAACTATAAAACATTGATGAAAGAAACTGAAGAGGCCACAAAAGAGTTGAAAGATCTTCCATGATCATTGATTAGAAGAATCAATATTGTTTAAATGCCCATGCTACCCAAAGCAATCTACAGATTCAATGTAATCCCCATCAATATAACAATGACATTTTTTGCAGAAATAGAAAAAATAATCCTAAAATTTATATGGATTCACAAAAGACTCAGAATAACCAAAGTCATCCTGAGCAAAAAAAAAAAAAAAAAAAAATGAAGAAATCACATTGCCTGACTTCAATTACACTACAGAGCTGTAGTAATCAAAACGGCATTGTTACTGGCATGAAAACAGACACATAGATCAATGGAACAGAATGAAGAATGCAGAAGTAAATTCACACATCTATAATGAACTTATCTTCAACAAAGTTGCCTCAAACATACGGGGGGAAGGATAGTCTCTTCCATAAATGGTGCTGGGAAAACTGAATAGATATCCATATACAGAAGAATGAAACTAGACCCTTATCTTTTTTTCATATGCAAAAATCAAAACAAAGGGTATTAATTACTTAAATTTAAGACCTGAAACTAGGAAACTACAAAAAGAAAAAATGGAGAAGTACTTCAGGACCTTGGTCTTGGAAAGGACTTCTTGAGTAATACTCCCAAAGTTCAGACAACCAAAGCAAAATTGGACAAATGGGCGCACATCAAGCTAAAAAGCTTCTACACAACAATGGAAACTGTCAAGAAAATGAAGAAACAACCCACAGAATGGGAGAAAATATTTGCATACTACCATCTGACGAGGAATTAAGAACTATAATGTATAGGGAATCCCAACAACTCAATAAAAAAATCAAATAATCCAATTAAAAAATAGGCAAAAGTTCTGAATAGACATTTCTCAAAAGAAGACATACAAATGGCCAGCATGTATATGAGAAAATGCTCAATAAAATTAGTCATTAGAGAAATTAAAATCAAAGCTATAATGACATATCACCTTATCCCAGTTAAAATGGCTTTTGTCAAAAATACAGGCAAGGATGTGGAGAAAAGGGAACCCTCATACACTGTTGGTGGAAATGTAAGTTAGTGCAAACACTATGAATAACAGTATAGAGCTTCCTCAAAAACTGAAAATAGAACTACCGTATGATCTAGCAATTCCACTGCTACATATATAGTCAAAGGAGGATAATTCAGTATATTGAAAAGATATCTGCACTCCCATGTTTATTGTAGCACCATTCACAATAGCCAAGATTTGGAATCAACCTAAGTGTCCATCAGGGGATGAATGGATAAACAAATTGTGATACATACACACAATGGAATATTTTATATATATATATATATATTTATAAAGAATGAAATTCTGCCATTTACAACAACATGTATTTCCATGGAGATCATTATGTTAAGTCAACTAAGCCAAGTACGAAAAGAAAAATCTTGTACGTTCTCACTAATATACAGGAATTAAATATTAAAAACAATTGATCTCATGAAGACAGAGAATAGAATTATGGCTACCAGAGGCTTGGAAGTGTAGCAGTGACGGAGAGGGTAAAGTGTAGATGTTAATGAGTGTAAAAATATAGTTAGATAGAGTGAACAACTTTTTTTATTTCAGAAAATTACAGGGGTACAAATGTTTTGTTATATGAATTGCTTTTGTACTGTTTGAGTCAAAGTTATAAGTGTGTCCATCACCGAGATAGTGTGCATTGTACCCATTAGGTGTAAATTTACCCATTCCCTCTCCCCTCCTCCCACCTGCTTGATTTCCATTGAATTTTACTGCCATAGGTGCACATGAGTGTTGATCAATTAGTTCCAATTTAGCAGTTAGTACAGGTGGTGTTTGTTTTTCCATTCTTAGGATACTTCACTTAGAAGGATGATCTTCATTTCCATCCAGGTTGTTACAAAAGTTATTAGTTCATGTTTTATTATGACTGAGTAGTACTCCATGGCATACATATACCACATTTTATTAATCCACTCAGGTATTGATGGGCCCTTGGCTTGATCCCACATCTTTGTGATTGCGAATTGTACTGCAATAAACATTTGAGTACAAGTGTCTTTTTGTTAAAATGATTTTTTTTTCCTTTGAGTAAATAGCCAGTAGTGGGATTGCTGGATTTAATGTTAGATCTACTTTTAGTTCTTTGAGGTATCTCCATATTACTTTCCATAGAGGTTGTACTAGTGATAGCACAACAAATTGACTATAATCAACAATATGTTAGGGTATACCTTAAAATAACTGAAAGAGTAGAATTTGAATGTTTCTAAAATGAAATTATAAATACCTGATTTGATGGATACCCCAATTACCCTGATTTGATTAACTAACTTTGTATGCCTGTATCAAAGCGTCATATGTGTTCTATAAAGATATACAACTATGCTATACCCATGAGAATTAAAATGAAAAATAAAATGAAGAATGCCATTATAAAATTTAATTTAAAATAAATAAGTGAATGATTTGGTTTCTAAGTATTAGAGAAATTTTAGAGTAATAGCAACAGGTATGTGACATAGACTTTTACTCCTGTGAAATTTCCACATGCTCTCTTTTCCTCCTCCATTCTGCAAAACCATTAGATTTAGAGTTATGTGATCAGTCTGGCCAACAGACCACTGAAAATAAATATAGTATTTCCAGACAAAGAGATTAAAGACGTAGGGTGTGACCTTCCATCTTTCTTTTCCTCTCCTTTGAAGAACCCTGAAACTGTTTTTTAAGATACTAGAGTCTTACAGATATATCCTGATGATGAGGAAAAAATAGAATTCAACATCATTAAGTCATGGAGATTCCAAAGTTTATATTTTGCTGCTGTATAACCTAGATTATTTAATAACACAGAAGGAATCTGTTTATAGTTTCTGTTTTATAGACTCTATTAGTATATTTTTATTATGTGTATCTTATTTTATACTAGAAATGACTTAATATTACATTGCTTTCAACTTTCAGTTCCTATACTATAATTTTATTTCTTTTCCATTGATGACCTATTTTCAAAATGTTTTTGAATAACTACAGTAAGGGACTATATAAGTTTAAATGAACTATGACAAGGCATTTTGAAAAATCAAACAGTGAACTGCTTAATTTTTCTAGTAAGGTCAGAAATTGCTCCATAGAATGGAAATCATTTAGGCCTGGGCTTAGAAATGGATGGACATCTTCCCATAATACAACATGGCTTAGCTCATGTCATGCAAGAAGCATGAAAACAAGAGAAATTATAAAGAATTAGGAAAATATAGAGAGGCTCTAAACATGTTTTATTGTTTCAACTGAGGGGATAGAATAGATAGTTCTGTTCATGATGATGTATATACCATTAATTAACTTTGTCTTGAAATGACAATCATATATATATATTGTTTTTTTTTTTGTTTTTGCTAGTGAAGAGTCTATCTCTTTGTTAAAAACTTCTATGAGATCTTTCAGGCCTGACCATAGTCACTTACAAAGGCTTTACCCGACAGGCCTCACAGGCAAAGCTGCCCTTCTCACACCAAATTTGGGGCACAGCCAGTGCACTGCATTCTCTGAAGGTAGTTGCAGTCAAGGACTCTGGATCTCCTGGTGGGTTATGTTATGACAAGATTCATATTATTAGCCCAGCCCCTCCTTATTTGAGGCCTTGGACTAAATTTTCTTCAGCTGCCTCTGCTGAAGCCTCCTTAAGGAGGAAGGAAGGAGAACCCTTAAAGACACTTTCCCCCACTCAGATTCAGTACTTAGTGTTTTCCATGCCAAGCCCCTCTCCCTCGTCCTTTCTCCTTCCACTTCAGAGTCTATAAAACTGCAGAGCCTTTTGTTCAGCACCCTCTCAACAGTGAGACAATTCCCATGTCTGTGCTCATTTCCTAATCTCTACCAGAGTGCTGTTCCAAAGGGAGTCTGCATTTTCTTTGGTTTTAAATTCTTGCTTATACTATTGTAGGAACTGATTTAAAGCTTAACACTTTTCATTTT
This sequence comes from Avahi laniger, assembly GCA_963575035.1. Taxonomy (NCBI): domain Eukaryota; kingdom Metazoa; phylum Chordata; class Mammalia; order Primates; family Indriidae; genus Avahi; species Avahi laniger. The sequence goes on from CAUYSK010018259.1 coordinate 5,542, forward strand.
TATCTTGTTGCTTTAATCAGCTACCCCAACACCAGACAATTTAATTCTCACTCTCCCTGCTCAGATGAGCTCCTGACAGATATCCTTTATGCTACAGATGAAATTATAAACCAAAGGAGTAAACAACATAATAGATGTGAAGCATTTTTCCCTCAAAAATCTACAGTATACAATTAATGTTGTACCTTTTCTAAAAAGCAATTTGTTTTTCAATTTGGAAGGTATACCCTGACAGTCTACAAATAGTGAAACTTAAGAAACATCATTTTGCAATAGTACATGAAAAGTTTGCACATTTTTCTTTAATTTTCTGGCAAGCATGTATCTTTCCTGCAAATCTAGAATGTGTCTACTTTTCATCTAGCCATTCTTAATAAAATTTCATCATCAATATAGCAGACAAAGGTATGTTCTTTGGGAAGTTGAGATTATCTAGGTCCCTGTTGGCAAAATTATGTCTCTCTGTGGACAAGAGACATTATATAGCCATTAAGTAAAGCATGGAAGAATATTGTTAGACTTGTCCGTTGAAGACATGTTGCTTTTCACATTCACTAACTATCGATACAAACCAAAAGATAATTTTCCAAATTGACCGCTACATGTCAATTGTCAAAGTCTATGTTGGTTTTCTCCAGTTAGAAGAATACATTGTAAAAGAAAGAACAACTGGATTCATTATGTGATTAAGTTTATGATAATTCACTTAAATCTCCAGGATCCATACATATTCTGCACAAGCTAAACATGTAAGTTGAATGAGGTTATATTAGGAATCCCCAATTTTGTCAATCCTGGAGATTGCTGTTACCATTGGTTTATAACTTGTTTAAGGAAATGCACTTGCAAGGGATTCTTTAGTTCCATTTCAGTCACTATGTTAGTTCTAATATAGGGAGTGATGCAGGAAGTGAAAGCACATGCCAAAACCACGGGATATATTAACAAGATGAATTCAAGCATCCATGTGGATACCTGCGAGATGATCTTATATCAAGACTCCTTTTTCCACCAACTTTAAGGTTCCTCTCTGACTGGTGAATTCAACTTTCATTCTCTGACCAGGGATTGTCACTAGCTAATATCAATATCATAAATCCATTTTCTGATAGAGACCTAAAAAGTGATGGTCAGTTTTGGATAATATGTACCCACTTCATACTTTTTGTCAAGTTTAAAGACCTCACTCTTGAATAGGGAAAAATTATGTTGTCATAAGGAGAAAGAACAAATCCTTCCAGCGCTCATTTAGCAATAATGATTTTTTTTTACCACTGATTGTAGGTATATTTAACTACACTGTATGCAATATATACAGGCAAATTTTAACTTAGCTCTTTGGAAGTAAATGGAAAGCTTTGTTTGTCTGAGACTCGGGAGAAGTTTACAAATTAATTACTTGTAAAATGTAAATTTCTTACAAAGATAAGTTAAAATATTATATATCATCAATTAATCATATTTATTCGTAAAGCCAATGCCTTAATGTGATATGAAAACAATTGGAGGAAAAAGGATATGTCTTAGGAGAGATATCAAGGCAAGATTAGACTAATGCTGACCTCTGCATATAGCTCTTGTAAAAGTTAAAACTTAGGATAAAAATCTCACAGAACACCTAGAAAATTGCTTTGAGGTATTCATTTGTACAACGATCTGATCTAAGACTGATTTCTGATTCTTGGGCATAAAATAGTCCCTTTTATTTAGAATGAGTTAAAAGAAGTGTCACATTTTTTCATAGGAAAGCAATCATAGCCCCAGGAAAATTGAAAGTGTACTGCTCAGCAAAAGATGAGAAACTACTTTTAGCTTACTCTCTACAGTTATATTTTACTTTATCAAAGCAAATTTTTAGTAATATTCATATGCTAGCTTAATGTAACTAAATTATTATCCTTATATTGCTGTTATAAAATATGGGATATCAATAACCCTATATACTTCTTAAATATTTATTTTTATGCTATATAATTTTGTAAGGTTTGTATAGTCACTTTTTGAACACAGGAAAAAAGCCTTTCCCTTTAATGCAATTTAACATTGTTTTAATATTTAATTTCTTGAACATCAGCTTCTCTGCATATTACTGCAAACAATCTTTCCTTAGATAACATTTATACCTAGTGTATACTGATATTAACATAAGTCCTTGTATTATTATCTTAAGTAGTATTACCAGTTTTATTAAGTGATCAATTTCAGACTAGGCTGGTATCCAACACCGTCTTGACTCGGCCCTATAATTCTTTTGAGTAATCAGAATCTTCCAGGACTGAACTCCCTGAGTAAAAGTTCAGTGCACCTTTGATGACATGCACTTATTCTTTTGGAAAATGTATTAACACTTTCAAGTCACTTGGGCACCATTTGCTCTATATAGCCACATAGTGGTTGCACAACTTAATGCTAGGATTGTCATATAATATTTGGGTGGAATAGGATCGTAAGTAAAGTGTGAGTCTTTTATAAGCTTATGAGTCTCTGACATAAATATCTTCCCCTATTTCTGCCCTCTCAGGTCTCAGGTTATTACGTGAGACTAAAACATTATCTCTTTACTGGCCTTATTCCCTGAAACTTAGTCGGGCCTCTTAATTTCTCTAGACCAACAGGCCGATGCTGCACACTGGAATCCTCAATTAATTTGCCTGAGAGTAACTTCTGCACCTTCAACAGTGAATGCAGACTTTGCACTCTGTTGCTTCAACAGGTTTGCTTTTAGAGTGAATTTATTTCTTCTCTTTTAAATATTACAAGAAACATTGATGTCAGAAATAGAATTAGCTGAGGTTGTAAGTAGTTTAAGAAGATGTGATACTCAAATTTAATTTTGAAACATTGAGGAGCACTTGCAAACTTTTTATTGACATAGTTTTTGTATAGACAGTTGAATTCTCTAAACTGAGCAAAGTATAGAAAGGGTTAAAAAAAGATATTTCAAAATATAGGTATTAAACTAGCACACAAAATGTTTGAAATACAAAGAAAGTATGGCCTAAATCAGTCCACAATTCCCTTAGCTTTCGTAGTTTGTGTAAACAAATTCCTAACAAGAGAAAATTGAGTTTAGAATGAAAACAGTGTTTAACAATGATAATATTAATATTTTCATAGATATCTAACCTTAACAGTTGGAGAACAAATCATTATGTACCTCACAGTGGAAGTGTAGTGTGAAGACTTTTTTGCTTGTTTGTTTTACTCAATGTTACTGCTAATGAAGACACTCAGTAAATATATGCCTATATTTCTCAAATTATTAAAGAGTTGCAGCCAGAAGTGCGCCAGTAAATGTTTTACAACCTACATTTTAATGCAAAATTTTCTGAATTTTTATCACTTTCCATTTCATGAGATATAAGTACTCCTCCAAGACCAAATTCATGCTACCAACCTGATGTCTCTGCAGAGTTACCCTAAAATGTGAAGAGATACCCCAAATTGGCTCTCATAAGATGAGAAAGGTCAGTCACTCCAGCCCAAGGCTGGATTTAGTCATGATGCAAACGCATTAGAATGTTACTGTTGTCATGCTAATGTCGGACTGCAAAGATTTGCATTTTTTTCAGTTGTTTGCATTTTTTATATCTCTGTGTGAGCATTTGTTTGGAGTCATCTCTGTACATATATTTATTCCCTCTTACATATTTTTATTGCATTTATATATAACAATCTGTCTTATCGGGAAATGATGCTACTGTGTAACTGCCAAAAGTGTATGTAATAAGAAATGGCTTTTCAGTAGCATTAACAAATCTAAATGAATTTTAAATGAATTTTAAATGAATTTAAATGAATAAGTGCACAATTTTGCACTTATTCACATTTGTTGGCAGTGCTTTTATCTTTCCAAACATTGATATGCTCCAAACATTGATCAATCAGGACCAAGTTAACTAGTAAAAGTAGGATCAATCCTATTACACTCCATTCTCTTAATCTATATAAACATATTATGTATGAGCAGTATGCCTTACCATTCCCTATTCTACTCTCTCTTACTCTCATCGCCATGGGCTGTGGAAGGGAATGCTTGAGTTAACCACTTTAGAGAGTTGTTGTGAGACTTAAATGTGTTGATATGGCAAAGTGTTCAAAAATATCTCAATGAAATTTGTCCTATATATGTCGTTAGTATTATTAAAATATTTAGATCATGAATATTTTGCTTAATAATGGAGATATAAAGATAATAATAGTAATATAGATGTATTCAGAGCTCAGTGTGTGTAAGTAATTGTTCTAATCACTTTGCAAGTTATTAATTTATCCTCTCCTTCCAAAACCCCTATCATGTGGGTTACATTATTTTTTCTTTTATGTGGGTGAGAAAACTGAGGTTGACAGAGGTTATTAAATATATTTCATTAGATCATGAAAGTGGTAAATGCTCAGTAATAATTTGAAAAGAGGAAGTCTAGCTATTAAAATCTTACGCTAAGCATTCTACAACATGTTTTCACAGAATATTGAATAAGAAGTTAAAAGGTTCAGAGAGGTAACATTGCTGAAATGGATTCATTACATAAACTTCGTGGCTGACCAGGTTCCAAAAGAGGGCCTAAGACACATTCCTTTCATGAAATAATAAAACAAAATCGTTAGGAGGATGATCTAATGTCAGAGAATCTTTGCCTGAGCAAAGTGGCTCTGAACAATTGTTTTTATTTATTCCATGTTGCTGAGTAGCCCAGTAGAGTTATGTTCTGGTTGTCCACCATGCTAACTTGCTCTTACCATTTTTTCTGTATTTCCCTTCCTTTTCTTTTTTGTACTGTTCTCTTGTTATTTTCTTTGGATATAACTTTCAATATTTTCTGATATGGTCATTTTACTGTTAGATCCATTTTAATTGATTTTTATTGTATTTTTTTAGCTCTAAAGTTTCCATTTGTTCTATGGTAAAATTCTCCACTTTATCAATATTTTAAATAACTTAATCACTGAGTTTTTTGTTTTGTTTTGTTTTTTAAGAGACAGAGTCATGCCGTGAAACCCAGGGTGGAAAGCAGTGGCTTAGTCATTCACTGTAACCTCAGACTCCTGGACTCAAGTGATCCTCCCTCCTCCACCTCCCAAGTAGCTAGGAGTACAGGCATGTGCCATCACACCCAGCTGATTTTTTTATTATTATTATTTTTTGTAGAGACAGGGTCCCACTATGTTACCAGGCTGGTCTGCAACTCCTGGGATCAAATGATCCTCCTGTCTCAGCCTCCCAAACTGCTAGGAATGTAGGCATGAACTACCTCACCAGGCAAATCACTGTTATTTTTAAGTCTGGTTTTTATAATTCTAATATCTTGAGCAAGTTTTGGTCTGGTTTTATTGTATGTTTCATATTTTGGTCTTTTGTTTGGCATAAATTGTTAATCTTGAAATTCTTGAATGAATGAAAGATATTGTGCATAAAAAAATAAATAAGTAAAACTTAAACTGAAACATTCTCCCAATTATATCTTTTGCTAAGCAGCAGAGGACCAGGTCATGGCATTGTAATGACTCCTTTCTGGATTGTAGTCTTTACAAAGTTTGGCCATCTCTAGTTTATTTTGTATTCCTTAACTATTGCCCTATGGGGTCTATACTGAATTTTGTTTTTTTGTTTTATTTTTCTATTTATTATTTTCTTGTTTGTTTATATTTGGGACCATCGTACTTTCACAGTTCTTAACTCCAATATTTGTACCCTTGGCAACATATGTCTGCTGAAAATTCTGCTTTACTTTTTTTTTCGTTCACTTTTTACTTGGCATCTTTATCTCATGTACTGCAAAGCTTCAATATCAGCAAATGTCTCCAAGGGAAAGCCAAGTACCTGGTCCCTTCTCTGCTTCCTCCTTCCATCCAAGATCTCAGATCTTTATCTAGACAACCTGCAGTGACACTTTTTATTTCCATGTGACAGTGGTTACTCCAGCAGTCTCCTCTGCATATTAATAGCTGTCTCTTCCATGGCTCATAAGACCAGAGTTGAAATATTCTCTAAGAGGAAAAGCAGCATGTTGAACACTGGGCTCGGTTTAATAGGTTTTTCGTCTCTGTTGGATCTTATTTAAAAATACTGTGAACACATTCCTAAAATTCATCCCAGTTCCCTGAAAAGTTCCGCTGTAAGGAAGGAGCCATAAAACTTTAGATTTATTAGCTTATCAATAAACCCAGCGGTGATTAAAATAAAGAATTTAATAAATATCCCAATGCTCTCTTCATATCAATGGATTCTGTAGGTGACTTAGGGAAAGGGGTCGTAATCAAAATTTAGACTTTGCTAGGAGAATTTAATGCAAATTTTCTATTAAAAGTCAGTAGATATTAAAAATCATTAATATATAGAGTCAAAGAGGTTTGAAGTAAAAGCTGAGTCTCAGGGAGATAGCATCTGTGTAAGGCTGAAGAGGTATGAAGCGTTACTACCAGTTGTTCAATACAGCTGGAGAACAGAGTATGACTGGGAAGTAAGTAGACAGGATAAACTATAAAGATGAACAGTCAGAAAGAGGATCATAAAGAGCTTTGTATATCATGATAAAAATACTGTATGTTAGATATTTTTCTTGTGATAATAATAATAATAATCATTATTATTATTATTGTTAGAAAGACAAAAGTTTCAACCATAAGTAAAACAAGTAAATTCATTGTTTTAAAAGCAAGTAACATTAAATGCCAAAGGACAGGGATATACTATTGATTCTTGTTTCTGGCCATTTGAAATAAGGCAAGTTGTTTAATATCATTGAGATTTTATTCCACATTGATGATAATATTATTTTTACCTTCTCTGTAAGTCTCATTCATGTTTTCAATATTATTTATTATGGAATAAAATAAATTAAAATATTTCGATATAACTACATAAATGCAAGGCCCTAGAAAATATGATCGACGGGCACAGCACAATATTTGATTTCTTTTTTTATTAGACATTAGACTCTCACTAAAATACAGTGAGTTTATTGTCAGTGTTACACATTAGATTCATTGCAAAGAAACTCAGTTCAAAATCACATATACTTGAGAATAATGCACGCACAACAGTCTGAAATCATGGTATATTTACATATTTAGCAAAGACAAGATCCAAATTCATTTAAAATGCTCTGTCAGTGCTCAGATGCAATAATCCCCCATCACGGTGCGGGGAAGGTCATCGAAAAGAGTAGCTCCAATGGCCTTATTAAAATGACAGTGAAACCAGTCAATACGGCCAGACAAATGAGAATCTGAAGAAGTGTTTACACCTTCTCTGGAGCATGTCCAGATGTTAGGGGAATATATTAAATAGCCTGTGTTCTGATTTCATTTCATTGACTCTTGGGAATTTTTTCAATTCACCACAACTCTTACATTTCAAACTGCACAATGTGAATTTGTACTTGACTCCAGTTACATTTGTTGTTGTCATTCTCTCTCTCTCTCTCTCTCTCTCCTCCTCCGTCTTTCTTCCTGTTGCCATCCCTAAGTCCCGCTTATATCAGGAGAATGCGTTATCATTTTGTTCTTAAGATTTTTGGATGAGTTGAATAATTTTTATCAAATATAAACTTGTTTTGGTATAATAACCCTTTTCAGTAAAGATATACATACTACCTTGTGGATGCATTTGCATGCAGCTTGTGGAAGTTCAGATTTGCATAATTTATCTGGAATGATATCTGGCAAAGTTTATTTTTTACCTCACAGATATGAAATAATTTATGGTATGTCTATTGGCTGCAAGGTAGTTCAGTCATAAATATTTTCTCCTGAATAACACTCAATTGACATGAAGAAATTGTCATCACATAAAGTTTATTAAAAGAGTAGATACAAAATTTTAATTTAAAAATCTTTAAATATATATCTGGGTTCACAGAAGCATAACATAGTCACTCAAGAGTCAAAGACAGGAGATATCTTTGAAAACTCTATGTATCTTATAAGACAAAACAATTACAACATCCTTGGAGTCTTAGCAATACTTTTTCCAAAACATATAACTTCAGGCCAAACAACCACTATCTCAGACTAAAATCCTTGCTTCTACTCTTACATACCTATGATAAACTATTCTTCATATAGACTTTAAGTGACCTATAAAATTTAAAATAAGAAAATGTGGCACCATGGGTTTACATGCAAGATTTGGATTCAGACTGTGTGGGTTCATATCCTGGCTCTGCCATTTACTGGAGACATAACTTTGGGGAAAATTTCTTAATTTGTCCTGTATTTCCTCACCTGGAAAAAATAATAGCACATCACAATAGATATGTTTGAGAAATATGAGTCAAGTACTTGAAACAATGTTTGGTAAACTATGCAGGTTTAGTAAAAATTAACTTTTGGGGATCTGTTTAAAAATTTTTCACTCTGTAGCTTAAATCCCTTTAAACTGCTCACCAAGAATTTCTAACACTAATCAGATTTTATTCCAACCTCGATCACATGTGTTTTCTTTCTTTCCACAAATATTCCAGGGGCCTCCTGCCTGAGAGCTTTGTACTTGCAGCCTCCTCTGCCTGGAGCATTCTACCACCAGATCTTTTCACGGCTCACTCTTTTTATTCAAGCCCCTGCTCACATGCCATTTCGTCAAGTGACTCAGTCTTGATCTCTTTGTCTAACAGTCATATATTAGGAGACACTATTATTTTATTCTGTTTCATTTTTAAAATAAATCTTATTACCATCTACAATTGTCATTACTATTAAATTGGTGCTTGCTTTGCTTGTATTCTCCAAGAGTCTAAACTCCAAGAGAGCAGGACCCCTGTTCATCAACATTCCCTAGGCTAGAGCAGTGCACAGCACATGGCAGAGCCTCTGTATTTGTTGAAAGAATCTGTATATGAATGAAAAACTCAATGAGAAAAGGAATGAATAAATTTCAGCCATTGGGACTTTGGAATGATCTGGAAATGCTTTTGTGACGCCCGTGGCCAATTCTCTGCAGTTACAACCTGGCCATTCCCCCACTCAAGGAATCATTTATTTTACCCAATAGATACCCATTTTCAACTCTTTAGAACCATGATCACTTCTAAATATGACTTGCTGGGTATATGAGAAATTTTACCACTTTGAGGAAATTCCATGTTACCAATATTTCTGTAAAACTATAATTATAAACTTCTTAAAAATAATATTGAGAAAATAGTTGATTTCCCAGTGTGACATCTATTTTCTTGAGTGATTCAAATCATGGAAATAATTTTAGATGTATTTCTCTTCAATTTCTAAAGTATTGTTTACAGCAATCTATTTAGTTACTAAGAGGAGAAATAAAAATTTCAAGGCAAGTACATTATGCTATTGTAAATTTATTTGTTTTTCTTTATTAGCACAAAAAGTCAAATTTTATGCTAAGACAATATACTTTTATAGAGAAAATATTTAAATTACCCATTTTGAAAAATGTATAGAAATATCAGCTTTTCATTCAACATATACATAAGGTAGATATTTCTTCTGATTATAATATTTACCTGATAGGCTGTTAAAATATCTTTGTTATGTATATACAATTATAAAATGCTTTATTAAAAAATTTGCCTTTGTTTTTGGCCTTTTGTGTCTTACAGAGAACATTTTCAGCATTCTCAGGAGTTTCAATACTGCAAACAAAGAAGAAGATATTTTTAAAGAAATTCAAATATCCTAAATCAGTTAGCTTTAGAGAAAGACATGAAGCATATGTACCTTATCATGAGATTGCTTTGCCAGGGTTCCAAAGGACATGTATCATTCTTCATGATAACTTAAGTACATACAGTAGTGCCAGGAAACAGGGCATGCATTAGCAAACTTCCATGTATACCTTTCTATAATGTCTCTCCATTTTTAAAAGTATCTTATTCTGGGCCTCCTTTATTATTTCTATTAAGTTGCTAATTGAAATAATTAGCAACTTAATAGAAATAATTCCCTTCAACTATGTTCTTTTCTGTTGTTTTGTTCTTTGAGCACTGTAATTTACTTGCTTTGCTGAGAAAAATAATTTTTTAATTATTTTTGTGAAAGGATAATATATTCCTCATATTTGGGTGTGTAAATCAAAATATAATCAATAATCTGGCAATATTGTTTGATATATATTTATTTAATAAGTTTACACTACAAAAGAACATAAAATAATTGCCAGTTTGCAAGAACAAGATATTAAAGTTTTTTTGTTTTTGGAATTTTCAATTTCTTGAACAATGTGATGATTTTTTAAATGACACTATGCTCTTGTATTTATTAACTGTAAATATTTCATTAAATAGGTTTATATTTTCTTTCATGAATTTTAAAATCATAATTGCATTGAGGTCCTTGTTGAGGAAAATATATTATAAGGCCCTGCATTTCTATATAAACAAATCTTGTCTTACAGAAGAAAGGAATTATTTGCATATGTTTATATTTTGAATGTTTGACTCTGAAATGGACTCATAGCTTGAAAAATCAGGAAAATTTTAAAATTGAAATATGATTGTCCCAAATATTCATTTCTGTATTATGAATTTTTTTTTTTAAATAACAAACTCAAAAGATCCTGTTGTTTTTCTGAAGTGCTTGGTTGGAAAGGATGTCTCATCTTTTCACTTACAAATGTCAAAATTAGTGTGGGTTATCACAGAAATCATTCCAAATCTTATATAAAATGAGCTATCATTTTACATTGGAACAAACAAGTAACATGAGTATTGATTTGGTTTGTTTTTACCCATTAAGTAATCACAACTAATTTATGAATTGATAACTTATTTCAATATTAGAGGTATTTTATAAAGGTATAAAAAAATTAATAACTTTAATGAATTTATTGACTAAATATATTAATCTCGATTATGTTATACTAGTAATTATAATATATTAATGGATTTATTTACCTATTACACCAAGTAAATTAGTGACTATAAATAGTATAACATGAAAAATAAAATTAATGACAGAAAGCACTAGTTGTTCTAAAAAAATTGCCTATATTAAATAAGCATTGTAATTCTCACAAAAATCTCATGAGATAAGTAGCATTATTATATTATACCATGTATACCTGAGGAAAGTGTGGTTAACTAACCTATCCAAGAAGCACTACATAAGTTTTAATCATATTCATCTTCATTCATATTCAGTTCAATATACATCTGATATACATCTGATATACTTCAATATACATCTGATATAAGCATGTCATATATAATGTGTATCTACATTTTAAATCTGATATGTTAGTGTTTATTATATACATATATATTCTAAAAGTCTATATGTACCCATACATTTTCTGGGAGATACAGACATCTGCATTAATAATTTTGAAATAGCATGTGTATAATATATATTTAAAAACAAAAGGAAAATAATTCTTATATTTTAGAAAGTTTACAAAGATTATTTAGCTATCACTCTGCAAAGGTAGAATGCTACAGATATAAGTTTAAAGTTAAATTGCATGTAAAGCACAATTTAGATCAAGTATTCACTAATACAACAATTAGCTCCACAAATACTTTAAAAATCTAATTAGTGATAATGCTATCTAGTCTTTTTTTTCTGATAAAGTGGTTTATTGTCATATAAATGCATTTCATGTTAAAAATACATCATTCATTTAAAAAAACCTTAACCCTAAAATTTTTTTTTTTAAACATTTTTGTTTCAGCATATTACAAGGGTACAAATGTTTAGGTTACATGTGTTGCCTTTGCCCCACCTAAATCAGAGCTTCAAGCGTGTCCATCCCCTAGACGGTGTGCATAGCACTCATTAGGTGTGAATATACCCATCCTCTCCTTCCCCCTCCACCTGTCTGACACTCGCTGAATGCTACTCCTATATATGTACATAAGTATGAATCAGTTATGGCTATAATATGTACATGGTTCTACAAATTATAATAGGAAATCTGTAGCTAGCTTATATGGTTCATTTGGCATGATGATCCAACTGATGTGTTTTCTCTTTATTTCTTGTTTTGTATTCTTTTTTCCAACTAAGAAGATTGCTTGGCAAACTTTTCTATACTGAGTGTGTAGAATTTAGAATTGAATTTTTTTCTTTTTATTCCCTTTTTATAATTACATAGTTCAGTGATTATTAGCCATAGCAAAGAAAATGTAACAAATATGTCTTGTTCTTTAAATACTTCACAGACCCTTAAGTTTCTCTTAATTTTTCTATTTTGGTGTTTAAGTTTGTTGTTAATGTTTTAATTTCATTCTTTCTCTCTTTCTCTGTTTCCTTCATTCTCTCTTTCTCTTTCTTCCTTTCTTTTTTTTCTTTTTCTTTTCTTTTTTTTTATGTCTTTTCTTTCTTTCTTTCTTTCTTTTTTGGGATTGTTTCTACATACCTTGCAGGATCTGTCATAGTCCTTTGTTATAATTTTTTAATTATTAGTAAAAAGGAAGTAAGGGTTCTCTGAATAATATTTTAGATTTTGAAAGCACTGGAGTTTATAAGAAAGAATTTAGAGGAACAGAAGACATTTGAAAATTATTTATCACATATACAGAGAATTTAAAAATTGAAATCTTAAATATCATTTAGAAGATAAAGCACCTATATAGTAACAAAATTATGCTAGAACCGAATAAAATGAAAAGACAAGGATGAAAGAAAAGTAAAATTATTGCTAAAACAAAGATTTCTTCAAAAGTTAAGATACCACCAGAGGCATTAAAAAACAAAATTTTAGTGAGAAAACTGAATCAGCGATGTACAAAACAAGCTCAATTAAGAAAAAATATCCTATAATACAAGGCAAAGTTTAGAAACTTAAAAAATAGAGAATAAATATAATAATTGTGAATTATAGAAAACAAAGATCCAATCTAAGGATTTATCATGTTATATAATAAGTATAATTGGATAAATATATTAAAAGAATTTTTAAATAATCAGTTAAAGGCTATTTCTCACCTAGAAAAGTATGCCATAATGCAAATGTTAAATGCTAACTTTTCACTCTGTAAGAAAAGGTAATGTAAACACAATTGTCTAGATAATCTGTTGTGAATATTTTAAACAACAAGAATAAACAAAAAAGAAAGAGATCATGTAATAGATGCTGTGACTTTTAAGCCAATAAACAACTGAGGTAAGCCCTGAGATTTCTGCTGAAACTTCTTAAAAAGTCTATTAAATAAGCCATTTTCTGGGACGTGTATGCTACTAAAATTCACTAAATATCTGAATTCACTAATAACTGTGAGTAAAACTGAACAAATGTATAAAAGCATCACTATGAAGGAGCAAGATCTACACTACAATGCTTCACTCTTTCTTGCTTTCAAGCAATGACAAAATCTTATATTAGTATAAATTGGTATAGAGAATAAAAAAATCAATGAAATGTTTCATTTTGTTTTATAAAAAGCAAAACCTTAATATCAAATATTAACAAGTTAAACAGATTTTCATAAAATTAAACATGGACTCATTAATAAAATATTTAAAAAAGAACTAAACATCACACACAAATAGATTTTATTCCAGGAATATACCAATTATATGGTTATTAATCAATGAATGTGTCATGATATTAATACATTTCATAATATATTTGCTAGTAATGAAATCCTATTGCCCACATTTTTAGAAAACTACTAGAATAGACTCTCTGCATGTAAAATTAATTATATTAAGCAAACAGCTTACATCACATTTAACATAGGCATAACAGAGTAACTCCACCCAACGAGTTTCGGTGGAATGAAATTTGCCCAAAAAATAATGAATCATCACCAATAAAGTAACAATTACTGATACTGATTTTATTAATATTTGTCTAGTTTTTTAATAAAAAGATTGTTTAGCAAAGTGATCCATGTGCAGGGCCTAAAACTGAAATTTCTTCCATTTATATTGTATTTTTATTTCTGTTTTTTATTATATTATCTCAGTAAAAATCATTAATGAAATTCCAGATGAGTGGATTGATGAGTGAATTCCAGATGATTGAAAGTTACATGGATGAAGTGAAGAGGCATGCTCATTTCTTTCTCTAAAACATTAAATATCCCAGACTTCTCCTAAAAGAAAAACAACTTCATGAGCCAAGATTCCAGAAAAACTTATGTCTTTTATTGTAGAATTTTCACAAATAGCAATTCAGTGTAAGAAAATATTCATTGGCTTATATTTGAGCTTCATGAATTGAAGTCATTCACTTAGTGTCAACAGAAATATAACGTTTACTTTGTTGTATTTATATTATGGGAAAAAGTACAGATGCAACTATATAATTCGGTTTAAATGATGTAACTATAGTATTTGGCTGAGAATCAACCGACAAATTTTATTATTCTGAGGAATAATAAAAGAAAAAGAAGTCATATTATCAAAAAGATATCTGCACTCAAATGTTCATATCAGCACAATTAACAATTTGAAAGACGTGGAATAAAATCAAATGCTTATCAATTCATGAGTTGATTAACAAAATGTGGTATATGTATACCGTGGAATACTACTCAGCCACAAAGAAGAATGACTTAATGTCTTTTGAAACATGGATGGAACTGAAGACCATTCTCCTAAGTGCAATATCTAAACAATGGAAAAATAAACACCACATGTATTCACTATTAAATTGGAACTAACCGATGTAAACACATGTGCACAGAGGGAAGTAAAACTCAGAGGAAATTAAGCAGGGGAGAGAGGGGAGGAGAGGGTGGGTGAAAATCTACCTAATGGGTACAATGTATACTATCTGGGTGATGGCCACACTTACAACCCTGACTGAAACATAACAAAATTGATACATGTAACCAAAAACATTTGTATCCCTGTAATATTTTGAAATTTAAAAATATTTATTTTTTCAGAAAATCTCTTTATTTCACAAAAATTCAATTTCTTAGAATGTTTTTAATCAAGATTTTGAAAGGCATTGGGTACAATGAATATATATATCCATTAGAATTTGCCCTAGTACTTCTTCTAATTATACCTGAGGTTTCCTGTCATGTTCTGGGTTTCCTCAGAGGAGAAAATTTGCAGATAGTCTTCTGGAATAGTAATGCGCTCATAATTTTTTATTTTCCCAAACAAGCATCAGAAAAGGTTCTAACAATAAAAACAACTACATGGGTAGTGCTTTCAGAATCACTAATCAATAAGTTAATATATTGGAAGTTACATTATTCTTATAAAATTAAAAAAAAACAATATTTTCTTAAAGATTAGAAAACTTTGGCTAGAGAAAAAAGAAGTATCATTTTTTCATCAAAATATAATTTTTCCGAGTTTGGAAATTGTATTCTATAAATTTTTTGTAGGCTTAATGACATTTAGATATAGTATCTGAGTTTAGTTTTATATTAAATTCATATTATTTAAAACTTACAAGAAATGTCAATTTAAAAATCATTCATGAATCATAGAAATTAAACAGCTCATTCTTCTTTTAAAACTCACATATTTTGTTGTTGATTTGTCTTTATATCATTTATACCAATAAACAATTTTTGGAATTATCCACTACGAATTTTCCTTTTAAAATGTTTTTCTTATTGTCTGACTTTGATTTGCAAAGAAGATACCGATAAATTAGCATTGCCTGATTGATGAAACATAGGAATGATCCTAAATGTTGCTTAAGGTAGTGATGTAATTTCTAGACTCCCTCAAGACAATACCAGATGTGTTTGTGCAAAAGAGTAATAAATCTCTCCAATTACATTATTGAGAAAGGGATCACTGACGTTGGGTCTAGTATGTCGGCCCTTTTGACATGTCTAAGTACTGGAACAATTTTAATACTGTGTCACCTTTTCTTCCTGAAAAAGAAAATTATTGTATTTTAAAGCTCAAGTAACGTTCAAATTATAAAAGGGTTACTTCAAAAGTAAAGGCTTAATGAAGGGGGTAAATTCTGATTTTGAGGATGGAAACAAAGTTCAATACTGGGTAGCAGGCATCTGTGAAATAAAATGTACTTTTATGTAATTTTACAAATGTGATAGGCAAGAAATAAAAATACAATTAATTTGTCAGGATTGTGCGTTCTACCTTCTGCCATTAATTTATGCCCTATGAAGGCACATTCAATGTCAGTCAGCAACTGCTCCCTTGACCTTCTTGTAAAATTTGCCTTCCATGGAGAATCTTTCCCACCTCCACCTCCACCCCTGCTGCTCTCCTTTCACCACCAGCCAGTCTTCAAAGATGCATCTGAAAGCTGTGCCAGCCTGCTATCTAAGCCAGTAGGAAGCACTGATTCTCTTGGCAGGAGGTAGTTGTGTGAGGAGGTGTGGGTGTCCTCTTCTTTGATACCAAGGATTTTGGTGGATGTGTTTTCATTGCAAATTAAAATCATCATTTTACAAGCATTTCCAATTTCTCTTGATACTGAAAAGTGAAAGAAAAAATGAAACAAAATTAAATAGTAAAAGTAATCAAGAATGAGAAAATGGATTTTAAACATGAAGTATTTGTCATCTTTTACTTCCTTGGCTATGCAGCTTACTGGGCTTTTGTGGTCCCTACAATTTTAAAGAGCGTACAAATCTTTGATATTGTGCTAAATAAATACCCCAGGTAAATCAATATACAAAACACTGTTTCTGTTAGATTATAAATTGTTAGCACTTTGATATAAGAGGTACTTGATATTTCAGTCAGTGCCCAGTCCACTGAGCACTAGTCTTTCCACCCTTTCATGTTATAAACTGTTGCCTAGCTCAGGCAATCAATAATTGATCTCAAATAATGTGGCCATATACTTAGCCACAGAGCAGCAACCTGAAGTGGGGATATATTTCTACTAAAACTCTAGACTATGGCCCATGGGGCGGTAAGGCTAATGTCAGTTCCATGCTTGATGTAACTAACAAGTGCTCTTTGGTGAGCTGAACTCTTTTAATGAGATTATTTGTAAGTATAATGGGGACTGTGGAAATGTGCCAATTGCGGAGTCAATGGGAGAGGAATAATAGGGATAATGAGTAACACTGACAGAGAAACAGGTAGGCCAAGACAATTGGGCACATTGAGAACTCTGTAAAATCAAGTGAGTGAATTATAGCTGTAAGAGGATGTCTAATGGCAATTATTGATGTGTTTTATAGCTAAGAGTGTGAAAGTCACTTCATGCATTCTCTTTTTGATAATTAAGTGTAATTTATAGGCTTGCCACCTTTTCTGTTTCAAGTGGCAAGCCTCCAAAGTCCTTCTTGACTATCACGCTTTGGTGTGAAGTGGTAACAGAGCAATCTCTCAATACATGTGCTAAAATTCCTAAGTTATTGCTATAGAATATTTTGTTAAATGACTTTGTTTTATTTTCTTCTTAATTAGCATACTTCTTTTTAGTAGAGACATTTAATTTTGTATTTGATGATACCTTGTATTTAAACATTTTCTTTATGAAAGCATACAAAGAACGTAACTTTGAGAGAACTAGGGAATGGATGTTGATAACAATAATTTAACCCTATCTGCATTTTTATTTCTATCCCCAGGTGTTTATGCGTATAGATCTTTGCCAAACGTATATTAGACCATCTCTTCAGTACTTACATTTCTTCTAAATGGTCTTTTTTTTTTAAATTGTTGTGATTGTCAAACTGTAATCCTTTTCACATGTCTACAAATCCATACTATGCCATGTTTTAAGCTGCTGATAATTAATACAGTTTTAAATTTTGAATAATGGATGGAGGAAGGGATTAGAGTAACAACAAAAATCATGAATAAAACCTGTTGTTGGCTGCTATCAAGAAAAATGGAAAACATGTCTAGGATGAAAACAAATGTCAATATAAGGGGAGGTTTTGTTTTTGTTTATTTTTAAATTTCTCACATATTTGATTAATGTCAGTGGAGTCAAATAGGAAAAGTTCAAATTCTGCTTCTATTAATAATATTGCCTTTGAATACCAGATGAACGGCTTAATCTTCATAAACCTTAGTTTTCTTGTTTTTGAAATGAAGATTGTACCTATTTCATAGATTTGTTGCATGTACATAATTTGAGATACTCACTTCTTTGATTTTCATCTCTTTCCATGATGTGGCTTCTCCTTTGCTCTACCTCCTCTCTGACCCATTACATAACAAACTTAGAGGAAATTCTCTTAATAACAACTTGGCAAATGTTATCATTGCTACTTGTGTCCCATGTCCTCATTGAACCTGATACTTGATTTATATCAATGCATCATTGTCAATATGTAAAACACATTATAAAGCATCAGCCAACACACACACACACACACACACACACACACACACACACACACACACATTTTCCAGGTCTTTATTGAGTAAAACATACCTCGATGTGAAGAAAGAATACCTAATATCTTATTAAAAAGCATGAAGGACAATGTAGAATGCGGAGTCTATGTCACTCTAGCACTTACAAGGACAATCTTGATTTCTGAGGGCAGTGTACTTTTATTGTTGCTGTCATTTGATCAATATAAAGGCAACTCTCCACATTTTTAGCTACAGTTTTCATTTGTAGAATGATTACGTCAAATCAGACTTTAATTTCTTAAGTCAGTATTTACAAATTGAAATCTATGGACAACTGGGGGAACTGCAAATATATTTGAGGGATTTTCAGAAATATTTTCCTTTAAAATATTACTATACTATTCATTTTTGAAATATACTTCTCTAATTGGTTGCTTTAGAATAACTACATTAAATATATGCAATTTTTTTATAAGACACTATAATTTGTTTAAATTACTTTAAATAAAGTTGATTTGTCCTGTTTATTGTTAAATTTGGATCAAAGTTAAGCTCCACTTTTTCTTTCCTCATATCTGTCTTTCAGTATTATGCTCTGTAAAAGAGTGTGTGCACATCTGTTTATTTTTAAAATGTCACATGTAGACATTTATTTTCTTTAAGATAATGGTCAAATAGCCCATCAGGGTTTTAGCACAATGACTTAATAAGTTTTTTTAATTAATAAAATTGAGTACTACACAAGACATTCCTATACATGAATCCCATATTTTAAAGATCATTTTGACGTGTTTTTACTCTAAATTCAATGTTTTAAACCCTATATAATGATTTACATTATAAATTAAAACATTGAGTTTAACTTTAGAAATAACAAAATACTATTGAGAATGCTGATTATAAAATCATTATTTTGTCTATCCACACAACATTCAATCTTTGAAAGTATTTTAAATTCACATATGACTTTAATTCAAAGGGATATAGCACATTATTAAGTCCAGCAAACTAATTTATATCATGCAGTTATAACAAGTCCATCAGATCATTTCATTCTTTCACTTATATTAAAATCAACAGTTTTCATAAGTTCATTATGCTTTCTTCTACATTATATGTCTGAAGAACTACTATGAGCTTAAATCTAAAATAATTGGTGTCACAAAAGGAAGAGGAATATTTGAGCTGTTTCAGCTATGCTATCAAAACCCTTTGATCAGATAGTTTCTCAACTTTTGTAAATTCAACATTCTGATCTTTAATTAATATAAAATATGACATCCTAATAATGAAAATGCTTTATCATATTAAAAATGCCCTTGAGGACTTTTAAGATGACATTAGAATCCTAATATATTTTCAGAGGGAAAAAAAGGTCAAAGCAACTATATCTGTCTTTTCATTGGCATATTTTCTCAAATTGATGCCTACTTTCCAAGTTAGTGAATCACTTTTCGCAGTTCCACATAAAGCCCATCATCTGAATTGTGGGAGAAAATAACATTTCATTAAGAAAAACTTGGCACAGTACCCAAGGACTGGGTTTAATAATGAGACCATCAGACTCATTCGTCAGGAAGCGTCACCATCCACCTTCATGTTTCTATTGATTCGCCTTTACCACGGCTTCACTGGTGCACGTGGGAGGACGGTCTCTCCGCATGGAAAATGCCAGTGTGGGTGGACAACAACTGCTTTATAATTGTGCAGAACATTCAATGTAACATAGACAATGTTTCTGTTTTTGTTCTTTTCATTAATTCATTCAGATAACTCAATTATTCCAACTTTTATTTTCCTTAGCATCTTACTAGATGCTTGTCGTATACTCAGAAAAATGAGGCGGAATTCACATTTTATGTGGAATGTCTTGTTGTTTAGGGTCCATGTGTGTGCTCACTCTCTAAAATTGGAAGCAGAAGACCAATGAAATAAATATTTTTCTCGACTTTACTATAATAATAATGATACAATTTTGTGTGAAAATAAATGATTTTATGTAACGGAAACATTTTAATTCCTTACTTTGGTGCATGTAAATGTTAAAAACAAGTGTTTTATATCACTATAATTAACTTCAAACATTTGTTGATGAAGATAATTTAATGATTTGAAAATTTATTTTTTATAGTCTGTGAATTTATTTATGTTATAATTCAGATTTTAATTTTTAAAAGCCAATGATGGTTACCTAGATTTAAGATAATAATTGACTCTTAATATCATTTTTATTATGAGTGATTTTGAAAAATATTTTTTTATTTCAAAGAAAAGAAAGAAGGGATTCAGATTTTTAAAAAGTAAACTGGATAATGAAAAAAAATTATGTCTGCTCCAAATTCTTTACTTTTGAAGCATTTATTCTTTGAAACTGCATGAAACAAAATTTAGGGCAAACTATGACAAATGTTTATTTTCTTAAACAACTTGCTAAATATTATTTTAGTTGGTGTTTTCAAACTATTCCAAACTGTACAAATAAACCATGATATTATTTTTAAAAACTTTAACCATCACAGCAATATTTTCATACACACACACACACACACACACACACATACGTGTACACACTTACATATACATAACACATGCACATGAACTTAAAACACAGATTTTTTAAAATAATTAAATAATTTTACAGATATACAATGTCAATACTGACCAATAATAAAACCTGTTCTTCACTCCTCATACAGTAGATACCTAAAAAATTAAAAAGAAAACTGAGTATTCAGTGAAGTGATTCTATCAATAACCATAGCCAGCTTGGATGACTCAGGAGGAAAGATCAATAACAGATGGCCAGTTATTGTCCAAGCAAAACATTGAAATTCTTCCAGCGGGGCTCTTGGCTTAGCCAAAGAATAAACTATCTTATTTTCCTTGAAATAAAATTTTACTCCATGCAATACTACAAGCCTGTAGATAAAGTGAATTTCCCAAGAGCACTAGCTATGGGGATGTTGCATATGTAGTCCTAGTCACCTTTATTTCAGTTTTAACCCAGGAGTTTAGTAAATTTATCCAGTTGGTGAATCATTAGTAAAAATCAAAAAAAAAAAAAAAATCTAAGCTAGGTGCGTTGGCTCACGCCTGTAATCCTAACACTCAGGGAGGCCGAGGCAGGTGAATCGCTCAAGGTCAGGAGTTCGAGACCAGCCTGAGCAAGAGCGAGACCCTGTCTCTACTAAAAATAGAAAGAAATTTTCTGGACAACTAAAAAAATATATACAGAAAAAATTAGCCAGGCATGGTGGCGCATGCCTGTAGTCCCAGCTACTCGGGAGGCTAAGGCAGGAAGGTCTCTTGAGCTCAGGAGTTTGAGGTCGCTGTGAGCTAGGTTGATGCCACCGCACTCTAGCCAGGGCAACAGAGCCAGATTCTGTCTCAAAAAAAAAAAAAAATCTAGTCAATTTTTGCAAATGTGTAGGAACTTTTCACCAGGATTCTACATAAAAGAAAGAGAAGAGAATTATTGGAATTAATTTTATAAAATTGTGCTTCCTTTCTAAGCAATATTATTTACAAGTAAATGCTCTCTAGAACATTCTAGGAGGCAATCATAGTATAACAAAAACAATAATGAGGCAATCATAAGTATATTGGAGTTCTAGTAGGAACCAAAAATAAATGCACAGACCAAAGTATTAAGGTAGCAAGATTATCAGTGGCATAAAGAAAAGCCAATAGTTAAGCCATTGGATGTTTAAAATTTATGAACAACTGGTAGAATGTCCGGAAGTTATCTTCTGTCTGCAAATTAACATTTAGTGTAGATGTAATTCATGATAAATTTTGGCACTATCTGTAATACTGGAAATATTTAATTTATATTTTTATGTTAATTTTTTTAAGATTTATATTGAGAGTGTTAGAAAATATTATAGTATAGCTCACCCCATTCTATATAACAGTTTTAGAAATAGATGGAAAAGGTCAGGCAAGTTGATTTATGAAATGAAATATCTAGAAGAACAAGTGTAAGGATGCACAATCCACATGTACAATATGGATTTTAGTTTTTATAATGCGATTTGCATACCAAGTTGTCAATATTTGTATTCCATTCATATTCTAATCAAATGTTATAGATAAATATGTAGGTTTCTATCCCCAAACTCACATAAATTTTTGTTAAAGACTGATCATTTTATTAGTTTTTATGTTGGGGAAAGAATTACAACAACCGTCAAGAGAGACTTTACTGCTTAATTCCCCTGAGTAAATATATATATGAGAACACTAAATGGCACAAGTGTGTTAGATTCACAAATGGCGTTTTGAGATCTCATTCACAGACACGTTTCTAACTCCAGCATGACTGTTGTTCTTCCCTAGGCATTCAGCGCTCATCAAACCATACGTATGGATCAAGGAGCTAAAGGTTCTTTGCTCAGGAGAGATTCCGATTTCTCTTAGCTTCTATGTATACTTCACTTTATCTCATTATACCAAAGAATATAGCCCATGGGAAACACAGAGATTTCTGATGATTTCACTACAGAATCTGTCATGCTATAATTTTTAGTTTTTCTTATACATTTCCTGGGAATGCAGAAAGCTTCTCTTTGAATCAGTACCTCGACAATAAGCAGATGTTATTTTCTATATTTAGTCATAAAGGACAAGAAAGCAAAACAAATATGTGGATTATTTAAAGATGTAATGATAATAATTGAATAATATATAATGAATAATAATAAATTAATAATGCATAGATAACAAATACATGTGCAAACACACACACACACACACACACACACACACACACACACACGTAGTCTGCATTCTAGAACCTATATCTAGAGTCTAGATTCTGAAGAAAGGAAGCCCATTTGTGTGAAGCAGGTTCCCTGTACAGTGGTTACCACTTCAGCCCACCGCATCTTGTACAGCAATTTTACTACTTGCCTGAGTCCAATGATACAGAACACTTAAATATACAAGTTGCATGAAGTGTGTTTATTATTTATAGATAGGCAGCAAAGAATATCACAAGGCTAGGATTCATGGTGAGCCAATCCCCCAAAGCTCAAGAAAGCTTCCCAGGGCAGAGTAGTACTCCATGGTATGCATATACCACATTTTATTAATCCACTCATGAAATCCTGTCTGCATGTGCCCCACTTGCACTATAGCTGAAGGACCGTGGAAAGCAGCTCATCTTGGGTTTTATGCCCTGGGCTTATATGACATGTTTGGCTAAAGCACTGGAAGACATCTTGTTTCTAGAAGGGACGGTAACAGAGCCTGGGTTGTTACAGGCAGTTCCTCCTTACTTCAGGATGTGGCATTCCTAGACTATTTTATAGTTCTTCTTGAGAACTACAAGAGAAAAAGGAGAGAAAACTGGGTTTGTCCAAGGCTCCTCAGAGAATTGTCCTGCAATTTGATATCCAGATTATATCTGTGTTTGAAAAGATATTCTTAGTTTTCAGCATGACCTTTGCAATAGTATGACCTTTGCAATGATCTTGGTAATATTTTCACATCGTGTATGGACAGAATTCAGGAGGCCTGGGATCTACTCCTAGTACAGACAGTTTCTATACAGAAATAGACAAATCACTTTTTCTCTTTGGATATCTTGTTTAATTTTCATTATCAGACAAATCATAAAAAAAATGATATGAAATAAAAGAGACAAAGACTAATGGCAAAATTTGAAAGGGGGAGAGCAGCGTGGCGATACTTACCCTTACCAGTGTCCGTGTCATGGACAAGATGAGGGCAAACTGGTAGTGATAAAGAGCAGTGAGTTCTATTATGAAACTGAACTAATTAATCAAATCCTTACTTTCCTTAATATTTCTTCCAATGTTTACCTATACTGAAGGTCAAAAATATTCAAATTTACTTTTAAGATCTATACACACACACACATATTCATACACACACATATATATGCTTGCATATGTATTGGAGTCCAAATCATTTGGTTATAAGAAAAATAGTCTGAAGATACTGCTAAGAAATAAGTTATTTGAGAGAGTTTGGGGAGTGTATCAGACATGTCCTATGCAGTTATTAATCCTTTTAGATTTCCCTGTCTCTGGAAAACTTTGGACACTAATTGGTTCCAACCCCAGCCAACACTGCAGCAAACAGTGATATGTGGACTCTGCCCAACCTCTTACAGGTCTAGCCTGACAGCACAGCACACTCTTTGCCTTCTTCCCTGGGATGTTCCTGCTAAGGCTGAGGGACCACCGGGCATAAAGCATCCACAACTTAGCAGTGCAGAAGAATTAATGTGCTATAGGGAAAACCTTTGACTACAGCAGGGAAAAAGACTAGGCAAAGAAATCTTCTCTCTTCTCCCTTTGTGTAGATAGTTTCAGGCAACAGTTATACAGCATCTAATAAGATAGTTCTGGAAGCAATCGTTTTGATTTCATACCGTGCAGTGACTAACTGAAAACATAATACCGATATATTGGCTTTTTTTCTTTCTTTCTCTCTCTCCCCGTATGCCTCACTTCTGCCAGGATCGGATTCCCTAATAAAATGCTTGCACACGTACCTTTGCTCAGGCTTCATTTTCTGTGGAACAAAAGCTAAGGCAATTGATATGAGATACAGCACTAGAAAGCAGATCCTCAAGATAAAATCATGGAGCTGAATAACAGCAATATTGACCCGGTTCTAATGGTAAACACAGTGAGTATAGGCCCTGGCATGCAATAGCACCAAAACTGTTAATGATGATTTGGATGGGATTCAGGTGGACTCTAAGGCACTGACATGCGTGGTTGCTCTGGTGTTAGGAAGCTACGGGGCTATGACAATTAAATCAATTAGAGCACTCTCAACAGCCACCTGCTCCAATGCCTGGGTGGATATCCAGTGCCCTCCCATGGCCTTCTGTGAGTAACTTTCATTCAGTTCTTCAGATAATGCAATGTCAGGATGAAACCAAATTAAAAGAGTGTAAGTCAGCATGATACAATCAGGTATGTCATCTCAACTACTCTCATTTGTCAATGTTGAACACTGATAGATGAGTAGAACCCTGAAATCTATGATGGGAAATTCAACTGAATAAATATGAAAAATTTAAATTCCCAATTCCACAGAATTCATTATTTCCGTAGATTCCGCTGCTCACTCCCTTTTTAGAGAGAAAAAGCCTCTCCTTGAATGGTGATCTTGAAACGACCACACTTGAATCAAATGTTTAATGAGATGGAAGTTATTTTCATTGCCTCTAGGAAAATTACTAGCACAGGATTAGGCACAGACCAATCAGGGAAGTAGAATCTCTCTTCCAGAAGGATATAGCTTGCACATTACAGGAACTATAGAACTCAGCTAATAATTATTGGCAGAAACCGTTAGACAATGCTTATGTATAGATCTTGAGTAAATTCATCCAAAGGGTATAAAATATGGCTAACAGTAGACAATTTAATTAGTTTAAGAGACATATCCATGATAAGGACTTTTACAAAACCTAATAAGTTGTTAGGATGGCTACTTGAATCTTGCACTCAATTACAGTAAATTAGTAATAAAGGCACTTATTCTTTGACATAGCAGTGAGGATGAAATCAGAAGACTCAGAGAATATGAAAAGATAATATGGATTTAATATTTAAGAGGTAAGAACTCACCACAAGTCCATTGTCCTCAGAATATTCTAAATAATTTTCTCTTTAATAAAGCAGTGAGGATTGCATCGATGAGGGGGGTACTAAGGTCTTAGTAAGAATTATGTTTTTTTGTCAGGGAACACCATGTGGCTGTATGATTGGAGCTGACCATTTTGAGGGGTATTATATCATATTCATTTCAGCATAATATCAGGAGGAATACATGGGCAGAATACATGGACCTATTGTGAAATTTGAATGATATGGGAATTTGTTCCAAGAGTATCAAACAACATATTTAAATTATATGAAAATGTGACTCTGATGTCTGTGTCCCTGATCTCTTAGCACAAATGACTTTCCTTCGACTCATACTTAGGAACTCTTGGGGATTTCCTACGCCCAATTTATGGAGCAGGATAAATCTTAGCCCAGTGTACAGGTGGATTATTGTGATATGTGTGTGTTAGATGTTGGGACTGCTGTCTCATTACAAGTCTACAAAGGGGTGACACTAAAGTACAAGTATGAGAGATATCATTCCAGAGGGCAAAGCTATATGCAGTCACTTAAGTGTCACTTTTTATAATAGAGAACTGGACAGAGGTATGTGTATACATGGACTCTCAGAAGGAAGGGAAATGCTTGGTTGGTTTGTCTGGACCTAGAAAAACAAGCAAACAAAAAGGAAAAGTAAAGATCCAGAGTTCCAGGGAAGAGATATATGGATAGATCCATGGAAGTGGACACACAGCATGTGGATCTTTATTTTTTATGTTACTGGCTACAGAAATGGGAAATACTGTGGCTTTCAGCAAGCCTTTCTGCCCAGCCCACCCAAGTTTGGACAATGTCTGTGATCACAATGGTGTTCATGTGTCTTATCCACTGGTCACTTTAAAAGAGAAGGAAATTGACAATGAACATTGCTGGAGACATTCATATTGATGCTTGCAAAACAGCAATAATAAAAAACAAGACCAATGGACAAAAAACAAAGACAAACACAAGACCAAAGGCAAAACAAACAAACAAACAAAAGTCTGTTTGAGCAATCTCATTCTTTCACTCAGGAAACAAAATAGTAACATCAACAACAACAGCAACAGCAGCAGCAGTAGTGGTAGCAGCAGAATCAGCAATAGGAGTAGTAATATTCACAGTAACAGAATGCAATAGTAGCGGTAAATAATGTATACATGCAGAATTTTAAGAATATCTTATATGTTGAACTTTATCAGTTACCCTAGCAAGAGAGTATTACCTCAAGACATCATATTTTATATATTACCAAAGCTTAAGGGCTCAGATATGGACATAAAACTGATAATGGCCCCACTAGGGTTTATGACAGGTATCTGAAAGGAGGTAAGAGAAATTGTAGGTCTCTTAACAGACTGGAGACAGCATTTCTTTCTGACCTACAGCAGCCACTCATTTGGTGACCGAGTGGTAAAAAAAAAGAATGATTATTTCTGCTGAAGACATTTATTGCAGAAATTAATTGTCACAAATTATTTCATACAATATATTAATGGATAAGCTCAAGAAATAAAAAGTCTCACAAATTGTTAAGTCAGATGATATGAGATTCATTTATCTCCATAGAATGAGTAGTTAATGCTACAGTTAAAAAATGTGGAACAATTAATAGGATTATAAAGTGGAAAATTTGTCTCTCTATATTTTATTCAGAACAGTCTATGACATACCAGATTTCTTAATCTTTGTTGCCAGTTGCTTCTTGTTCCAAAGTTTCCAGAAATCTAGAAACTAAACATCTGTTAGTTTAAAAGGTAGTAAATGAAATTAACTAGCAAATGGACTCAGTAGCTTCTTCCATGTGATATTCAAATTAAATTCCTAAACTGAAGAAAATTTATATTGAGATTTTCACTTCAAAATTAGAAGCAACATTGCTAACTTATCCTCCTTTACCTTCCTTCTTATAATTTAAAATGTTCTTTTTATGAGAAATATTAACATAATCCATCAACCAACTATAGGGCTTAAAAGTTGCAAGAAATAATTTGACCCTTTTTGTCATGATTATAGATCATAGACATTTCATCTCATGAGAATTTTGTTCTTTTTTTATTTTTAAATATATTAACAATAACTAAAGTATTAATATCTAATGATGAAAATTGAAAATATTAGATACTATTATGGAATTTAAATTGTATCACAGTAGATTTAGCAAAACATTAAAGATTAGAACAAACACAAAATAAAATAATGTTACAAAAGATGAGATTACTGACTCCTATTTATTTAATTTCATGTTCACAAACATTACTCTCTTAAAATAACCTTTGAAGGCAATCATTCATTTACTGAGCAAGTAAATACTGAATCTTGCTATAATCTACATATGCTGATCCTCCAGATGTGCTTGCTGTTCATATTCTTGGCTTTTTAAATCAATGTCTTTGCATTAAATGGAGTCATAAAATGTCTTAGATATAATTATATTCTCAGTAATAGGAGACTTTAGCAAAAAGCGCATCATCAATAGATTTTTGGAATTTTTTGTCTCAGTAAGGAGAATATTTGTGTTTGTGTGTATGTATGTGTGCATACATGTAACATATATGACTACATATACAATATATATGTACTATAAAACTTAGTCTAGAAATATATATATAGTATGTATATGTATATATGTATATGTATATATGTATACATACTACAATACTTAATCCAGAACAAGAAACTTGCTTTTCAATTTCAGATTACAAATTTTATGGTTTGAATACACAATTGACACAGATGGTAAAAAAAAAAGCTGTCATGTAGTCAAACCACAGAATTTGTGATGTAAGATTTTAAAATGAGTAATATTACTCAATCATAAGAAACGAAAGTGATCTAGCACCTCTTATACTTTCCTGGATTAAACTTAAGCTCATTATCCAAAGTGAGGCACCACAAGAGCAGAAGAACGGGATCCATTTGTATTCGCCAACAAATTGGTACTAACTGATCAACACTAGCGTGATCACATGACAGAAATACTCTCTAGGGATTAGGGGGATGGGGGGCAAATCTACAGCTAAAGGACACGGGGAGCACTAAAGGGAGGGAAGGGCATGACTTTAACCTGCACTTGGGTGAGACAAAGACATAAAGTGTAACTATAATATTTGTACCTTCACAATACCCTGGAATAATAAAAAAAAAAGAAAGAAAGTGCAACGCACACCACCTGAAGGATGGACATATTTGAAACTCAGACTTAGGGGGGGCAAGGACAACATACGTAACCTAAACATCTGTACCCCCATAATATGCTGAAATTAAAAAAAAATTAAGGCTAATTACTCCCAAATCAACACAGTTTTGAATGCAACTTAACTCTGGCCTTTGATATGGTAAATTGCCAATTATAGTTATCTTTGTTGGATATAAATTGAATTAGATTCAACTGTGACCCAGTGATTTTTTGACTTACGTGGTCAATGAAAACAGTTATATTTAATGGTGGTAAAGCAGATATAAAAATGTTAAATGTAAGAGTTAATTGCAAGGTCATGTTTTTTTTTTTTCAAAGTAATGAAAACATAGTACTTCACCCACTGTAAAATTACAGGCTAATGACTCAGTTCTACAAAGTGGCTCTCAAATATTGTTAAATGTACCCACACTAATTTAAGCAACCATAAAGTATCATTTCAAAGATTAAATAATGATGAGGAGCGTACATCACATTTTAAATTGTGCCACAAAATATAAGCTTGTAGAGCTCTCATTAGACATTTTTGAATAAAATAATGAGAAAAATTGTTCAGTCCAAGGTTGATGGCATTTACAAATTTTAACAAGAAATAAACATTTACAAATCCTGTTTAAAAAAAATTTAAATGATCTGTAGGAATTATTCTTTATAAAGAAGAAATATTTTTATAGTCTCAGACTTCAAATCTTCACATAATTAAACATCTCTTTGGGATGAAGTTTAATATAAGAGTTATGTTGAGTCAGGATCCAATTTTAAGTAGAAAAACATATAAATATATTAAGAGATATATGATGCTCTTAGAGGAAAATAATAAGAAGAGAATTTAAAAATTTGTGCCTCTTTATTAATAAGCTTTTTTGTAACCTCAGAATTTGGCAGTCAGTTCTCGAAAGAAATCATTATCTCTTATAGGAAACATAAACAATGAAATTTAATGAAGATTAATTGTGAGTTTGTATTTCATTCCAGAAATAGTTAAAATTATTCCTAAAGTTGTCCTTCTCTGTTCATGACACCAAAATAGAAAGAGATTAATGTTTTAAATGTAAATATGCCTATGGGTTCGGTAGTTTTGGACTGAAAATCAGCTATCAATGTAATAGCAAAACCTAGGCCCATATATATCTGTACTTACATATGCATATATATGTAAATGTGTTGGTGTTTGGGATTATAGATAATTTTTTAGCCAACTATATGATAGAAATTAAGTTGCCATGAATAAGAATATTAATAAATGGTTCACATATTTCTAAGTATCAACTTTGTTCAAGTGATGAAGATTGATGAAATTGCATACTAACTACCAGCAATAGGGCTGAATTTCTAAATTATACTGAAGAGATTGAATAACAGGAATAGTTTTATATTTCATTGTAAAAAATTACCACAAACTAGTGGGTTAAAATGACACATCTCGCAGTTTCTGTAGGTCAAGGATCTGGGCTTATGGTTGGGTTCTCTGTTCA
This sequence comes from Avahi laniger, assembly GCA_963575035.1. Lineage (NCBI taxonomy): Eukaryota > Metazoa > Chordata > Mammalia > Primates > Indriidae > Avahi > Avahi laniger. The sequence continues at coordinate 36,027 of CAUYSK010018259.1, forward strand.
GGATTTCACCATCTTCAAATTAAGATGTTTCATCTGAGGGTTGAAGTCTTCTTCAACCTACTCACTCAGATTGTTGGTGGAATTGAATTTTTTTTTCTTTTTTTATTTAAACCTCTGAACTTGATTTAACTTTATTCATATTTATTTATTTATTTTTTAATTTCGAACTGTTACAGGGGTACAAATTCTTGGTTACATGGACCACTTTTATAATGCTTGAGTCATGGTTATAAGTGTGCCCATCACCCAGTGTACCTTGTACCTGTTAAGTAGGTTATTGCCCATCCCCCTCACCCCTCTCCCCCTGCTTGATTTCCACTGAGTTTTACTTCCCTCTATGTACATGTGTGCTCATTGGTTTGTTCCAATTTAATAGTGAGTGCATGTGGTGTTTGTTTTTCCATTAGTTAGATACTTCACTTAGAATAATGGTCTCTAGTTCCTTCTAAACTGTTGCAAAAGGCCTTAATTCATCCTTCTTCATGGCTAAGTAGTATTCCATAGTGTGTGTGTGTGTGTGTGTGTGTGTGTGTGTGTACACACACACACACACACACACACACACACCACATTTTGTTAATTCACTCGTGGACTGAGGGGCACTTGGGTTGATTCCACATCTTTGTAATTGTGAATTGTGCTGCAATAAACATTCAAGTGCAGGAATCTTTTAGTTAAAATGACATATTTTCCTTTGGATAAATACATGGTAGTGGGATTGCTAGATCAAATGGTAGGTCAACTTTTAGTTCTTTGAGGAATCTCCATATTGTTTTCCATAGAGGTTGTGCTAATCTGTAGCCCCACCAACAGTGTATAAGCGTTCCTTTCTACATCCAGCATCTATTACTTTTGAACTTTTCAATAAAAGCCATTCTAACATGGGTAAGGTGATATCTTATTGTGGTTTTAATGTGCATGTCAAGACTGGATCTGCCCTGCAAGAAATACTCAGAACTGCATTCTATAATGCACGGATCAGCACACTGGTCACCCACCAGTATTTTTCCATTCTTTAGATACTTCACTTAGGATAACGGTCTCTATTTCCATCCAAATTGTTGCAAAAGGCATCAAGTCATTCTTCTTCATGGCTGGATGGTAGAACCGATTTTCTTGTCGTTGTAGAAATGAGGTCTCTATTTTCTTACTGGGTTGGTCTTAGCTATTAAAAGCCACACTTAACGGTTTCCCTACATGGCTCCTTTCATGGGCAGTTCATAACATCATTATTTGCTTTCTTTCTGGCCGGTAGAGAGCATTTGCCGCTGCTTTGTGTCTCTTTTAAAAGTACACATGGTTAGGTAGAGCCCATCCAAGGTAATTCCCCTTTTGTTTAAATCAAGTAAATTGATTATAGGCCTCAATTAAATAGGTCAAATCTCTTTTATTATTGTATTAGTCTGGGCTGCTATAGACTGAGTGACTTAAACAACTATTAATATTTATTTCTTAAGGATCTGGGGGCTGAGAAATCTAAGACCAAGGTGTCATCAAATTAGGAGCTGGCAAAGGCTATTTTCCTGTCTCAGGAGAGCTCTAGTTTCTTCCTCTTCTTATAAGGACACTAATCCAACATTAGGAGCCCCACACTCATCACCTCATCTAAACTTAATTATCCCCAAAGATCTCACCTCCAAATACTATCACATTGAAGGTCAGCGCTTCAAAACATGAATTTTGGAGGGAATGAAAATATTCACTACATAATAGTCATAGAGTATATCATAATTATGGGAATGGTAGCCCATTATACTCACAAGTTCTTGCATTCAAAAAGGGAAAGGGTACTACACAAGATGTGTATATCTGAAGACAGGAATCTTGGATTTAATTGTAGAATTGTGCATCAGACACTCGCTTTATATTGTGTCAGCTACTGATTAAGTTGACAAGAGAACTGGTTTAAATTAGGAACATTTAGGATAATCTCAGTGAAGATCCTCCAACACTCTCTGCTCTTTTCTCCTGATCAAGCAGGTTATCAGATCTCATTTACTAGAAGCTTTATTTTTTTTTCTCAGCTTAGAACAGTATTTCTACACAGTTTCAGTTCTCTCAAGATTGTTTTTAATCCTATTCATGTCGTTTTAAAGAAGTAAAATTCTTAATTGCTCAGTTTTTAACCAAAAGATTTGCCTTTGAATGGTTTCATCACGTTCAGCATTCAGGCCACAAAGTATTAATAAAACTATTCACTGTGGCAGCTGCGCTATGGAGTAATGCTTAAATCATTTGAAAGTTCGAATGATTCTAGACACCCCTAGTGATCTGGTCTGATGAAAGTTCACTGATTCTTGTAATTGCATCGGGTGGAGGGAGAGGAACGAGAGGTAAAAGAGTCAAGAGGCAGTTCTCAGTTTTTCTCAGGGGCTGCAATATAGATCCCATTTGTTCATTCTAGCAGTTGTCAACATAAGTACATAAAAGAATTTTTGGAGGGAAGACGATTATTTGTGGCCTAATTCCAAAGCTCTATAGAAAACAAGTTCTATTTGGAGTTTTTCAAGGTTGAAAGTTGCATTTTGAAATAATTTTAAGTAACCTATATATGATCATATAAAGTATTGATATGATTGTGTGCATATCTCTAAATGTCAAACTGCAGAATGGGGCTAATATATGATGAATGGATGACAACTTTTTTTTTTTTTTTTTTTTGAGATAGAGTCTTACTTTGTTACCCTGGCTAGTGTGTAGTTGCAACAGTTCTTAAACAGCACTCAAGGTGTTTCAAGTTCTTTATCTGGAAGCACTTATAAAGCACTATGTAAAGTTTATCTGCAGTTACTTTATTATTTGCAAAATAATACTTAGCAGTTTTTTGGAGGAGCTACCAGAGAGGATAAATATTAGAAACAGAAGAGATAATAATGAGTAGGTAAGTGGAATCTAGTAGAAATAAGACCAAGACCACCAGCACATACATAAGGGTCCATGTGTCAAATGGTTTTTGGTGCCCATACTCTGTGTTAATACATCTAACCACAATAAATCCACAGCAATGATAAGACTCATAGGAAGATGCTTTATCATTTTTAAAACCATAAATGAACTTCATTTAAATAACGGTTGTGATTTTTTTTTCTTTTGTGAAGTTTATTGGCTAGTTGTAATAGAATTAGTTAAATTTAGCATTTGAACCAGTTTCTCATTTTCATTAATTCTGTAAAGTGAGCACAGTGGGGGAACCTAATGATCTCCATTTAGAAAAGAGATGGCGATACACTCATTCTCTCTCGACTAAGATTTAAGTCTCAGGTTTTCTCCAAAACAGTTTAAAATAGCAGTCCAGGTCACATTATTTATTTTTGTCGTTGCTGTAAGTGCACAAGTCCCTGTATATGCAGATTTTCTTGCACCTTTGCCACCCTGAGAAAGCAAGATCAACCCCTCCCCTTCCTCCTCCTTCTCAGCCTACTCGACGTGAAGACAAGGATAAAAACCTTTATAATGATTCACTTCCCCTAATGAATAGTAAATATACTTTATCTTCCTTATGATTTTAATAACATTTTCTTTTTTCTAGCTTACTTTGTTGTAAGAATATAGTATATAATGTTCAAGTAATTTTAAAAAATTCGTTTTAAAAAGTAACATTTTAAGCTAATAATGACCAAACAAATCTAAGTAATGTACACATTTCTTTCAATAAGTCATGTCTATAAGCTTATATTTACCTGATTCAACTTATTTGCCTCCTTTGGAAAGGGAATAAATAATAGGACATCTTTTCCCAAAAAAAAAAAAAATAGCAGTGCAAGGGAGTGATTTAGCAAACACTGCTGTAATATTTCATGATTGTCTAAAAATTTGAATTTGAAATGGAAATGAAGTTTATTCACTCAATAGATTCACATAAAAGGGCAGGTGGGCATTTTAATCCTCTTATAGTAATAATTTATCAATTTAATAATAAAGTGCCTAGATACCCAATGTCAAATCAGACAATGGTAATTCCAGTGTTTTATATCAATTGTATCCATTAATATAATTATACTTTTCTGGCCATAATTGAGTATGTTAACAAGAAATCTGACAACTACTAAGGAAATGTTGGAAAACATCTCTGATATAAAGACCAATTTTCAAGAAAGAAGAATATAACATTGAAAGTTAAGTTATGTTATTATTTACAAAACATACCTAATATTTACCCTATTTTATTAAGTAGAGTGAAAATACAATATCGACAATAGTGATGGGGAAATATTTATGTCACCTGCAATAACATAAATATGTTATTTAGGTTAAATATTTTGCATTGATATGATACACGACAGCACCACTAATTTAAGGCAAACCTGTTCAAATATCTGCCTTTAAAAAACAAGCAAACAGACAAAAAACACCAAATAAATTGCCATTATTATTAATAAAAGTGAATGTCTGAGAGGCAATTCTGGGAAGATAGAATAGAAAGTACCAGGAATCTGTCTCCTGACCTTAACAATAATTACACTAGCAGAATCTGTGTGATATAACTATTCTGGAACTCAGGAATCTATTGAAAGCTCTCAAAGTCCAGAGGAATGCATAGATGGTAAATTGCTGTTAATTTTGGTGACTTTTAGCTCTTCACATAGTAGCAACTACCCATCTTCCACTCCAGCCTCGTGGCAGGCAGCTACACAAATACTTCTGGAGAAGCTTTCATGCGGTTTGTGGGGCCAGGGTGGCAAAAAGGACCCTATCCTCTAAATATAGGTGATTTGTGCTCTGATTCCCAATTGCTACTTCTGATCACAGAGGTTCACAAAAAAAGGCAAGTGGCCATTATGGTTGCATCTCTTCCTCTGGATGAAGTGACTTGAAAGGGATTTTAAAAGTATGGTCAATACGCACCTAACAGGTACAATGCATGCTATCTTGGTGCACACTTATAACTTTGATTCAAACTGCACAGAAGCAAATCATGTAATCAAAATGTTTGTACCTTCCTAATATTCTGCAATAATAAGTAAATAACATGGAGTACTATTCGGCTACAAGAAACAATGGTGATATAGGACCTCTTGTATTATCCTGGATAGAACTGAAACCCATTCTACTAAGTGAAGTATCCTAAGAATGGAAAAACAAGCACCACATGTACTCACCATCAAATTAGTTTTAACTGATCAACACTTAAGTGCACATATAGGAATAACGTTCATCGAGTATCGAGCAGATGGGAGAGGGGAGGAGAGAATGGGTATATACACACATAATGAGTACAATGTGCACCATCTGGGGGATGGACACACTTGAAGCTCGGACAGGGGGTGGCGGGGGGGGACAAGGGTAATATACATAACCTAAACATTTGTACCCCCATAATATGCTGAAATAAATAAATAAATAAATAAATAAATGCACCTTTTTCCTTATTTCATTTTTCTCTTTCTTCTAATTTTGGCAACCAGACATTAAATAGCAGGGCATTCAAAAGTGACTGACTACACAAGAAAATTAGAAAGTAACCACACATGTCCAAGAAAAGTCACAGGCTCAGAAAAGACATAAGAAGACCTTAAATTTATGTATCATCCTGACCTTTGGCACAAAGCCAGCTTACAAAAATCAAAACAAGAAAAAAAAATAATAAAGAAGATATCCAACCTCCCCTCCACCTCAAGGAAACCCTAGGAAAGTGGGGTAATCTGATTTTTAGAGTTACCACATTGTTAGATTTAAGGATCCAGTTTTCAGCAATAAATCACAGGACACATACATAGACATGGGAAAGTATGCCTCACTAGAAGGATAATATAAATCAAGAGAAATTGTCCCTGAAAAAGACTGGATGGTACATCTACTATTATTATTGTGTAGTTTAAACATTGTTAATTTGAACTAATTTTTTCAGATTTTTCTCTTATCTCCAATTCTTGACATGCTAAATCTTATACTTCCTGTTTTCATTCACTTTCATTGAGTCCCTTTTAAAATTTTTTTGTAAATTAATTTAATTGTAATTCACTGGGAGTTGCTGGGCATGGGTGTCTTGTGTGCCTTGCGATTAAGAAACATGTGTTGGAACTTTCATGTAATTATTAATTGCTGAACAGTAAGATGCTATTTAATACTCTTAAGAATTTTACTTTATCTAAATAATAAAAATGATGCCTAGAGACATGAGTGCTGGGAATTAGATTTCTGATTTTTATTTTGTGTTATGCTTTTTTCTGCATCTAAGCATATGGGTACAGTTTAAAAATTGCACATGATAGTTATTTTAAGTTTACTTTTATTGAAAGACATCTACTGAGGTATTCAGTTTTCCATATGGTCTCTCTTCCATTTTCCAATCACTCCTAAGTCAGAGATATTACTTTCTATTTCTGTGAAGCTATTAAATCCTCATCTCCTTTTTCATAATTCATATTTGAATCTTAATATTTAGATTTTGTGGGGAGAAAGGGAACATGAAAAGAAATCTAAAAGGACTAGCTGGAAAAATTGGAAAAACAGTAGGAGAGCATGTTTCCTACACACCAAATGAGGAAAGGATTTTCAAGGTGAGCAGTGTCAAACATTACTGATAAATCAAACACCATAAACATTAAGAATAGACCATACAACTAAGTATTGTGAAAGATAGAGTCAATCTTGACCAGAGTAATTTCTCAAGGGTGTGTGTTGGATGAAAGAATAAAGCCTGAATGGAGTGAATTCAAAGGAAAATGGTAAAAAAGAAATTGGAGTCAATGAATATCAACTATTTAAGGGGTTCAATTTCATAGAAGAGCAGAATAAACTGAAAGGACAAGAGGCAGGAGGATTTTACTAAAGACTGACTATGAGTTCCACACCACACATTGGAGATTTTTAAAACACTGATGCAGACGAGAAATAATTTTTTTAAATGATTATGTAATGATCTAACATCAGAGCGTCATGGATAACTAAAACAGTCAGACTCTTTATGATGTCTAAAAGAAACACTGATGGAAAGATCATTGCAAATAATCTCAATGGCCTAAGGCCAAGAAGGATAGGGAGAGTCTGAGAATTGGAGGTGATGATGGAAGGGGGTTTTCCAGAAGCAGGTAAAGTTCTGGGACTTTGTCCATTCTCACAAGTTGTAGTGTGGAGAAGAGGGTTTGCTCTCAGGAAAATAGCTCTGTGACACTCCCCTGACTTTTACACGTGAAGACAAGGAGGCTAGAAAAATACCATCTCTCCTGAGTGCCTACAGCACCCTCTTGAATCCTTTGTTTTTCTTTTTGATTCTCTAAAATTTCTCGTGTAGTAGAAGTGCTATATTTGAATCTACAACATACCTGAGGATTTCAGAAACATCATAGCAGGCTGTTAGTATTTTCTTCATCCTGACAGGCAATAATATGTTCACTGGTTAAGAATTTGGGTTAGAAGCCAGTCTGCTAGACCTGAATCCCAGCTCTACCATTTACCAGCAGGGAATGCCTGAGCAAGTTATTTAAACAAGCTGTACCTAATTTCCCCTATCAACACAAGAAGGATGTTAATAGTGCCTACTTTATAAGGTTGAAATGCTGAATACTTTATTTAATGCATATAATGTGTTTAGAACAGTACACTGTCTAAAAAATATTAAATACTCAAACTCATTTACTATTAGATTAATTATTCTTTGGTGTCTCACCTCAATGTGTTTACCTGCATTTTATTTGAGAACAATTCACAATTTTTTTTTTTTTTTTGAGACAGGGTCTCACCCTGTCTGCTGGGCTATAATACAGTGATATCACCATAGTTTACTGAAATCTCAAACTCCTGGGCTCAGTCAATCCCCCTGCCTCAGTTTCATGAGTAGCTGCGACTACAACGGTGTGTCACCATGTCTGTTTAATTTTTTTTTTTAAAGAGAGGAGGTCTCGCTCTTACTCAGGCTAGTCTCAAACTCCTGGGCTCAAACAATCATCCTGCTTCGGGTTCCCAAAGTGCTAGGATTAGAGGTGTGAGCCACCGAGCCTGGCCCAATTCATAATTTAAATTCAAATTTAATTTTCCCCTTGCCTCATAGCCTCTTCTTTAAAACAGAAAAAAATAAAATAAATAAAAACACTGTTTCTTTTTAACACAGGAAGTGCATTAAAAAAGAAGTCTCAAAGTACAAAGAAAGAAAGTTTTCTCCTAGGTTACAATCCATCTCTAGTTTTGCACTTCCCTACTGCAATTCATACTAATTTTAATCTAGAAAATCATCCTCTCATCTACTTCAAATTGCAGGCAATGGGTAGAAAGGACTTCCCATCAAACACAGCTGACTTTAAACAGGGTAGCTTAAGTCAAATAAGATATTTTTGATGCTACTGAAACTGAAAGAGGAAAATATTACACTCCAAACTCCTGCTTTTTTTTTTTTTCCACAAGTACCTTAATGTATCAGGTACATGGTATCATTGTGCTTAGTCATTCACTCCCTATCCCTTTCCAGAGGGTTATATATTAATACACCATCACTGCTGAATTGTTCCTTTGTAATTTTGGTGAACGATCATACTTCCCTGGCCCACTGACAATATCTCAGCCTTGTGACTAGCTTTAGCCAATAAAATTTTAGCCATTATGATATATGGCATAGTTGTATTATATGTCACATCAGAGCAGAAGATGTAATTGCATGGTTCAATCCACCCTTTTTTCTTCCTGCTCTTTTCCACAAAAATGGGCATCCTATTCACTGGAATCTCTCCTGTGACTCGAGTACTGAGATGCAGACAATCAGAAACAATTTGGATGAAACTGAGACATAGCTGATGGCTGGTCTTTGGCCATCGGTCTGTATGTAAGTAAGAAATGAATGTTATTTTAAGTCACATGAATTTTGGAGTTGTTTGTTATGCAGGAAAGATGTGACATAAATGATGTAACTTCTAAGATAAAAGACAGAGCAATTATGTGGCTATTTTAACATTGTACTTTCAATATTTCAGTCCAGTAGATAGGTGTCCCCACTATAATTCACCCTGCCTTTACTCCACTTACTCTAAATTATAAAGACGGTTATTTTTATCTTGTGCATTAATACTGAATATTTCAGTTGCAAGTGATAGAAAATCAAAGCCAATCATGCTTTGAAAAAGAGTGAGTGGAATTTATTGGTACATTAACTCAAAATCCATGAGCTTCAAGGACAAATGAAATCTGAGATTCAAATAATTTCCCCAGGACAAATCATTCTCCAACACTGCTCTATTCTGTGTTCATTGTTAAGATCTGTGTGGTATCATGGTAGCTGCCAGCTACTCTTGGCATACATTCTCAGAGGTACAATTACAATGATAATAGTTAACCTCTGAGTACTTACAATGTGCCAATCACTCTTCTAAGGAATTTGCATGAATTAACTCATTTCATCATCATAATAATTATACCAAGCAGAAACTAAAAATATCCTAATTTTATAGATAAGGAAACAGATGTACAGGAAATTAAGTTGACCGACAGTAACAACTATTAATAAAGATCTAATAGAAAAGATTATATTCTTGCAAAAAATGTTCTAATAAAAGTCTTAAATTTTACTTTTAACAGCTCAATTATGTCATAATTCCATCATTAACTGAATCTCTATGTTAAAAAAAATTCAATATTGTGATTGTCCCCAACTGAAGCATATGTTTTCTGTTTACCTGCATGAATTTTTTTTTCACTTGAAGTATATAGACAAAGGAGTGACAGAGTGTTCCTCAGAGAAAAATAAGGGCATTATTATTAGAAGAAATACTGATGTATTCAGGTGTCAAGAACTTTTAAATATCTGAGATGTTTATGCTATTTGAAAACTAACAAGGTTAGCCTGCCAAAGATTCAAGGATACTGAGAGAACACATGAGATTCCTAATTCATATCCTAAGGACTTTATTACTCACAACACAGCAAGCAGCATGAACTTCATGTTTTCAGCAGTTCTATTTGTCTTCTCAGTCCCAAGAGGTGAGCACAAAGTTAGCCAGTTGAAAGGTGAAAATTTAAACTTAAACTGAGTAGGTTGTTCAGGTCGTTTATAAGACCCACAAAGTTAGTCATTCTGTACTGTTAGACTTACCAATAAATCAAAACAGAAGGCTGCACTTTTAATAAGTGGCTATTTTAAGGTTACATTAATAATTGACTACATAAATATCCAGAAAGGTATTATTACTAATTTTATTATATATTGTGGGATTTTGTAAATAGACCACTTTTTTTGTTTGTTTGATTGGTTTTTTTTGAGACAGAGTCTCGTTCTGTTGCTTGGGCTTGAGTGTTGCTGCATCAGCCTAGCTCACAGCAACCTCCAACTCCTGGGCTCAAGCTATCCTCCTGCTTTGGCCTCCCAAGTAGCTGAGACTACAGGCTCACATGACCACACTCAGCTAATTTTTTCTGTTTTTAGTAGAGATGGATCTCACTCTTGTTTAGGCTGGTCTGGAACTCCTGGCCTCAGGTGATCCTCCCACCTCAGCCTCCCAGAGTGGTAGGATCAGAGGCATGAGCCACTGTGCCTGGCCTAGAAGTCTTTCTAATAGAAAATTTGGTCTGGCACTAGGCATAATGAAAATAATTGTTATATGGAGTTAACATTTGTAGACAAAGTTATTTTTATCAAATTAGGATGCAAGATATCCCATTATTAATATTCAAAATAAAACCTAGAAAAAATTAATGGGACTGGATATTACGCTTATTGATGCTTATTTTAAAATCCAGTTCAAGTTTATTTTCTTAAGTAGAAGAAAAAGAATATTCTTTTAGTTGCACTCTAAATCCATAGATCTTCACCATTTTTTTTCTTTTTTGCTTACTCTAGGTATCTTCTCTCTTTACAGGTGCCTTTTACAAAGATGCTGCTCTTAATTATTCATCAGCTTGTTAACCTCAATTACCTAAGTCTCTGTGAGTGCATTGAACTGTAGTTAAAATGGCATGGCTTATACATCTTAAATAAGTAATTGATATAATCAATGTTGTAGAATTCATGTTCACTTAGAAGAAGCAGGTATGGGTAATTTACTTTTATATTAGGATAATAACAATCTTATTTTAAAGGCTTAGAAGATGAAAACCATCTTTTTTTAGTATTTTTTTTATAAATTTTATTATGATTTCAAGCCCTTGTTGTGTTTGAGTATTAGAACATCAGTTAGTTTAAAATTATTACTCTCACTTTCTTTAGGGCTCTATTTAGGGCAGAAATAGCATCGGTTTCTATTGCATTTCTCCTTTAATCCAATGGCTATTCAGTCGTCCAGCCCCGCTTAAGGCCATGAGGATCATTGTGATGTACTCAGGTCAGAATAGAGTCAGCAAACTACCATCTTTCTGAAGCCACATATTTAAACATTATCTCTACCTCCCTTCTCCCGTGCACGGCTTCTGTGGGTTGTCCCTTCTTGCCCTGGGACTAGAGGGCCTAGCGTGAGGAAGGAGAGTGCATATGTCTTGCTCTTAATGATCATTATCTTTTCAAATCTTTGTACAAAGTTTTATTTGTTACTGTTATTTTTGAGTTTAGCCTTCTCAAGAGTAAAATCTAGTTTCCCCATGCTTGCCCCTCTTATTGTCACTAAAACATCTTTTCTCTGAGATAGGAAGCTCAGAATAGCCTAGTCACCAAAATAAGACAAATACCAGTGAAGGGGAAAAATGCTAGAGAGGAAGAATTGTTAATGTTTCAAAATGTATTTTTCAGCCATACATAATTGTTACAGCTTTAAAATTAAAAAAAAAAATTAAAAAACAAACAAAACTATGTTAAGAAAGCCTGCTTGAAAAAAAAAAATCATGTTCTATTTTAATGGAAAATTCAGAAATAACCTACCTACAACCAACTGACCTTCAATGAAGGAGACAAAAACACACACTGGGGGCCGGGCGCAGTGACTCACGCCTGTAATCCTAGCACTCTGGGAGGCCGAGACCAGCGGATCGTTTGAGCTCAGGAGTTCAAAACCAGCCTGAGCAAGAGCGAGACCCTGTCTCTACCAAAAACAGAAAGAAATTAATTGGACAGCTAAAAATATATAGAAAAAATTAGCTGGGCATGGTGGTGCATGCCTGTAGTCCCAGCTACTTGGGAGGCTGAGGCAGTAGGATTGCTTGAGCCCAGGAGTCTGAGGTTGCTGTTAGTTAGGCTGATGCCATGGCACTCACTCTAGCCAGGGCAACAAAGTGAGACTCTGTCTCAAAAAAAAAAAAAAAAGAAAAAGAAAAAAAATCACACACACTGGGGAAAGGACACCATATTCAATAAATCATGCTGGGAAAATTGGATAGCTATATGTAGAAAAATGAAACTGTATCACTATCTCTCACCATATACAAAAATAAACTCAAGATGGATTAAAGACTTAAATGTAAATCTCAAAACCATAAAAATTCTAGAAGAACATGTAGGAAAACCTCTTCTGGACATTGGCCCAGGCAAAGAATTTATGACTAAGACCCTAAAAGAAAATATAACAAGAACAAAAATAAAGGAAATGGCACTGAATGAAACCAAAATGTTTCTTCACGGCAAGGAAATAATCAACAGATTAAATAGACAACCTATAGAATGGGAGAAAATATTTGCAAACTATACATCCTACAAATGACTAATATCCAGAATCTGGAAGGAACTCAAAGAAATAAGCAAGAAAAAGAAAAATAGCCCCATTAAAAAATAGGCAAAAGACATAAACAGATTCTTCTCAAAAGCAGATATACATATGAACAAAAAACACATGTAAAAATGTTCAACATTACTAATCACTGGGCAAATGCAAATGAAAACTACATTGAGATATAACCTTGCCCCTGTCAGAAAAAAAAAAAAAGAGTTGGATAAGGAAAAATAAAACCTTATTTGATAAATAAATAAATGAATAGTAAAACAAAAAAATAGATGTTTCTGTGGATATGATGAGAAGTGAATGCTTATACACTGTTGGTGGGAATGTAAACTAGCACAACTGCTATGAAAAACAGTATGGAGATTCCTCAAAGAACTAAAAGCAGACCTGCCATTTGATGCAGCAATCCCACTACATAAAGGAAAAGATATCATTATGTCAAAAAGATGCCTACACCTAAATATTTACAGCAGCACAATTAATGAATTCCAAGATGTAGAATCAACCTAGGTGCCCATCATCTGATTAGTAGATAAAGAAAACGTGGTGTATATATATACCATCCAGTACTACTCAGCCATATAAAAACATGAAAAAATATATTTTATAGTAACTGGGATGGAACTAGAGACCATTATCCTAAGTGAAATATTTCAGGAATGGAATAACAAATACCACGTTATTACTTATAAATGGATGCTAAATAATGAGCACATATGGTCATACAAGGTGATATAATGGGCATTAAAAACTAAGAAGGGAGGGTGAGAGAGGTGTCAGGATTCAAAAATTACCTACTGGGTGCAACTTATACTATTCTGGTAATGGGTGCACTAAAAACCCTTATTTCATCATTGTACAGTTCATCCATGTAACAGAAAACACTAGTACCCCCTAAATCTCTTGAAATGCATTTTTTAAGAAGAAAAACTACATAAAATCATCTTTTTGATGTTAGCAAAGTAGTAGAGAGGACTTTCACTGCATAACTAGTGATTTTTATTTATTTTGCTAGGAGCAATGTCCACATGATTTTGAAAACTTTATATAATCACTTGAAGATAAAATTTCAAAAAATTACCAAATCAAATGTATTAAATCAGCCCTTACTAACAATTTTGAGGTTATTGGGCTTGTGTTACTATTTGTCAATATTTAATAAATGTATTTTTGTACCTGTGAAACTCCCTTAGTCACTCCTTGCTAGACACATAGTGCCTTGGTGTTTCTCAAAGCATACATTGCTTCAGGATTTGTGAATTCTTTTCCCTTTGACAGCAACATTCTTCCAAAACATTCCTCCTGTAATTTCTTCAAGTCTCTGTTCAAAATTTTCCCTGTACAAAGAGCTTTTCTGAAAACCATATATAAAAAAGCACTGCTCTTCACATCTGCCACTCTCTGTGCCTCATCTTTATTTTTGTTCATAACATTTATCGCACATGACATGGTACCATTTTGGAGTATAAGCTCAAGAGGGCTGGGACATTATTTTGTCTATTCATGTATTCATTGTACTTAGAACAGTGTCTAGAACATAGTAGGCTTTCTATTATTTCTGTAATGAATAATAAGATGAGTAGAAATCATTATACTATTCAGTAAACCTCATACTTTAAATTTTCTTCAATACAAATAAACTTTAGACAAAAGAAGTGCACATCTTATGTGAATTATTTTAATTCAGGGCATATTTCTTACACTTTCATAAGTATGAAGCTTTGTGTCAGTGGAATGTTGAAGCATTACTTTTACTTTTATCTTTTGGGAGAATGTTTAGATTGATTAATGTTGATCAATTTTAACATACTTAATATTTAAATAATCATGTTTATAATAGTCATACAATAATTTAATAATAACCTATTTTGTGAATGTTTAAGACCACTTAACAATTGTTACATGACACAAACATGTACACATGATTTTTTTATTTACACTGTACAATAATTCTATGAATTTAATAACATTATTATCTCCATATTTACCCAACTTGAGATACAGAAAAAGTTTTCAAATGCCCAAGATATAAGAGCAAAGTTTTGAACTTTGGAGAAGAAATTCACCAACTCTTAAAAATAATACTTTTCTTTGAATAAGGCATTATATTTCAAATAGTATTTTATTTATCAAAAAGTGTCTTTAGAATGTTTTCTCCATTCTCCCAGGTACATATAGTCTTCTTAATAGTGCTACTGTGTGAAAACATATACAATTTCCCTTTTGATATTTTTTTCTCAATTAAGAAAATAACAGCAGAAACAGGACACATTGAGATTATAAGAAAGCTGATATTTTTGCAAGTGGTTGAATGACTTTATTCTAGGGGGTAAAAACTTATTTATGTGGAATCAAAGAAAATTAGGTGATAGAATTGAGTATTTCTATTTCAAAAATGCACACTCTCTTATTAAATGATACTGAATCAATGTACTGTAAGGTTTGGAATTTTTTGTTTGTTTGCAGAGTAGAATTCAATTACTATAGCAGTTGAAGAACAGTGGATTCTAGAGAATTAAGAGTCTAATCAGTTATATAAAAGGTTAGAATTATACTTTCTCAAGTTCTTTAAGCATTTTATGATCATTAACATTTTCATAGCACTCCTATGAATATAGGAGATGATTGAGTCTCATTTCAAAGTAACCAATTAAAAGAATTAGAAAAAGATTAACCCTAATTTCCATTTTAATAATGGAACCTATAGTGAATATGTGTATATGTGTCTACTATATGTCTTTAGTAGGACCAATTGTTAATATTTTTTATAGGTGGGCTTCACAGGGACTTGAAATTGGAATTTCAAGACAAATTATAAAAATAGGTAATTTCCCATTACTCATACGGCAGTCTACATTACCAACTATTAATAATGTATTTGTTTAATCTGTCAGATAAAGAGCAAAGTGCTCCTATCATCTGGTGAATTTTACTGAAAACTGCAGACAGTAATGAATCAGCATTTCTGGGAGGCTAATAGTGAGGCTTCCAGAACTGAGCAAATCATTTCCAAGAGAGACTTGCAAAGTCCATTCAGTCATAAAGAAATGCAACAACTATATATTAATAATTTATTCTATGAGAAATGTACATATTTGCACATTTATATCTAATATCCTTTTGAAAAATCAATATTATCTATATCATGCTTATGAGAATCTGAATTTCACAAGGGAAAAGCAGCTTCTAAAGTCTGATAGCCTAGTGACATCAGAAAGTTAATAAAATATATCCTTTATTCCACTGATAGATGAAAGATTCAAAGATAATAGCTGGGGAGCAAATCTGAGAAGTTGGAAATACAAATTTTCTTTTTCTTTGTGGTAAAGTTCGTTACTATTAAAAGATAAGCTTGAAAATGAATGTGTGTTTTCTTTATTTTCCCAATACCTCTCTCTTTCATGTTTCTTCCTAAGATAGTTGATAGTCTCCAGAGAATTATCTATCGAGTTATCCAGGTTTCTTTCTTAGAAAAGTTCTAGGAGTAAAAAGAATAAAATCTCTTTAAAAGTGGGAGATGCATTTCTTTCTCATTGGAAATGCCAAGCTTCTTTTATCATATTAGATAAGAAGCAGTTCATTGCTATTTTTAAGAAAGTGCACAATGCAATGCCAAGCCCGAGATTTATGTAGAGTCTGAATTTAAGAGAGCTTTCTTTAGACTCTCAGACTTTGGCCGGCACTACCTACCTCTGCCACAAATGAGGAGTCTCAGGATCCCTGCCCTGCCCCCATCATTCTTCTGATCAATTGCTGGGGATCCAAATTAATATGTAATTTGGCTTAAATGAGTAAGCCTTTTTATTACATATGTCTTCATAATGCCTGTGGTGCAAACTTGTTTCTTTTCTGTGAAAATATATTTGATCACATCCTCTAAGGCAAAACATGACTTTGAAATTTATAAGGCTCTAAGGAACCAAATACAAGTCAGTAGTTTTGTAGATAACAGAAGATTTGTTTCTTTTATGTATTACTGTTCATATTATATTGTGAGTTTATTCTGTTCTCTTAAGTAAACTTTGTAATTTCCATGAGTTTTATCTTGGGAAAATAATTTATTATATTTTATCAATGTTTAAAAGAATCTTTTTAGAGTTGCTCTTTTCTCTTCATTTCCTTATAGAAGTAGGTGAGAGACGTACTATAAAGCTACAGTAGAATAATACAGTCATCCTTACTGTCAATTCTTATTAAATGTAAAACACTCTCCAAGATTTCCACTGGCATATTTTTAAATGCTTAATGTTATCCATTCCAAATAATGCTAATCAATTTTGGGATGTATAAAAAATACTGAGTCCAAATATCAGGTAATGGAAGATTTCTATTAGATTGGTAGAATCTTTGAAGATTTACTTATCATGTCATTCGATATGCAAATATGTCCCCCTTGACCCTCAGTATTCTGTCTATTATTAGTGTGTAACTGTGAGAGGTAGATGCTGTTAGTCACAATTTTCTGTACATATAGCTATATTATTTGCTTAAATTATAATGCTGTTATTAATAATATCAACTTTCAGAGGCAGGAATGAAATATCAATAACTGTAGAATTTTGTCTGAATATCGGTAGTAAAGTAGAGGATAGTGTAAATAGATTGTTATTCTGCAACATGTTTAAAACATTAGTAACTAAATTTCAAGAAATTAAATGTAATCAGATCCCCTTCACAAGGGGTTCTCTGAAGTAAATAGCAATAAAAAGTTATATGGATGGCAAAACATAGTAGTAACTATGATATTATTCCTTTTTAGCACATTACAGTTGAAAATTTCTACCATATTCATGATTTACTTAATATTTTTTTGGATAATAAGTTCAGTTGATTGAGAATTATATTATGTAAATAAACAGTGCAGTTTTAGCCATAATTGATAGGACAGGATAGAGCAGGGTCAAAGTCAACACACCATTTTCCTCTAACCTTTATCATGTTGGTTTAAAAAGCCATGTGATAATTCCCTTTGCATGGTGCCTAGTTTGCTCTTTACTGGGGGACTGCTGTGGCAATTTAGGCTTCCTCTACCTGGCATAGAAAACACTGGAAACCTTATTGATGGCAGAGTTTCACATTGTTGATAGTTGAGTACCCTTCAAAATATGTCCACAATACCTTGGTGAAAATTCCTGGACCTCACACTACAATTTCTGAATAGAAATTTCTGTTCGTGCTTTTTCATCAAACATGCATGAAAGTTGTTACAAATATGTACATCTAATACTGGACTGCCTGGGATTAAACTGCTGTGCAGAGAACTGAGAGTTAGTTGTGGCTGGATCAAGATGATAACTGAATGTTAGTAGGACCACAAGGGACGTGTGACTGTGATTTGACTTCCTTGAGGACAAGACAGCACCTGTTTTTTCTGTTCTTAGAGTTGTGCAAGTCAGTCTAAATAGCAAATTTGAGGTTGCTCAAGGAAGGCATTGAAATATCAAAAAGTCAACATAGACTCATCTTGGTTTATAGAGTTACATAGAACAAAATCCTATCAAATGGGTAAATTTTTCATTGAATTACTCATTTGTAAGTAAATAGAGTTTGTTATGGAAGAAACATTGGGATGTGTCATATAGAAAACTATGTAGTAATTGCCCATTACAACTACTACAGAAGAGAATAAATCTCAAAGTAGGAAAATGGGTAGAGAATAAGATAACAATTTTTTTAAATGAGTATATAAAATATTTACAGAATTTAAGAGAAATTTCTTTTAGATATACCAAAGTGGCCTGGTTAAAAAAGATGACAACTTAGAAAAGTTAGTGTGCCATTTTATATTTTATGAAATTTATTATGAAGTAATATCACAATCATTATTTTTCTTTATGATTATAATTCAGTAGCAACATAATATATGGGAGAAATGTATAAAATAAGAAAGAAATATCACAAAATGACTCATTTTATAATAAGATAGACTCCTTAGAAAAACATATATGAAAAGGAGAACTTTTTAAGAAGGAAGAATTGATAAGTGTTCCAATCGGAGGGGGACAGATCTATGATACAGGAAGAAAAAATGACACAAAGAAATGATGAATGTTTGAGGTGACTGATATTCCTATTACCCAGATTCGATCATTACACATTATTATATTTATATATTAAAATATCCGTTGTATCCCCAAATATATACAACCATTATGTATCAATAAAAATGTTGTTAATGAATTAAAAGAAATAGAATAAAACATACAGATTTTGATGAGAGAGGTTTAGAATTAAATTTTGAAAGGAAAAAACAGAAAACAAAATAAAGAGAAAAGAGCATAATTATAGAGTGGTTTTTATGTATTTAAATATTCCAAGAGTAAATAAAGCCATCAGCACACAATTAGTCTGACTACTGGGATTAAGTGCTCTAACAAATTATATCATGATCACTATACCTCATGGCAATGACATTTTAATCTGAAAAACTGCAGACAACTCTCGTGACCTATATTACAAGTGGAATCATATGTGACCTATTTAGTTTCATGTTGGAGGAAAATCTGAGGAATTGTGGAGGTATAATCATGAGAAGTGAGAAAATAAGAGAAAAATACTTAGAACTATACACAAAACAGTAACCTTTCCCAGACTACACCAAGGCTTTGCATTCCTGTAGATATGTAATTTCTTATGATACTTTTATATCAAATATTGTTCTAAAATATTTTATACAAATCCCTTAGCATTTTAGTAACTTTTTTCACATTTTCTCTAGGCAAAAAGAAATTCATAACTGAAATACTAATGTATTCCAAACAACTTAATCATGGTAATATGTGTGGTTTCTGACAAAC
Organism: Avahi laniger; assembly: GCA_963575035.1. NCBI lineage: Eukaryota > Metazoa > Chordata > Mammalia > Primates > Indriidae > Avahi > Avahi laniger. The sequence goes on from CAUYSK010018259.1 coordinate 55,390, forward strand.
GTTTGGTGATTTTCTCAAAAATTTAAAATACCCTAGAGCATCCTTGCGAGTTTTCTACGATGCGGCAGGATGCATTGGCACACAGTTTAGGAACCACGTGTGCTGTTGATTAATCCAGTTGTCACGTATCCATGTTGGCTTCCCTGTTTTATGTATTTAAATCGATATCTCAAACAAACCATTAATTAGATCTCTGTAAGTTTACCAGGGTTTGCAACAAGCCAATAGTTTGCCTGGTTGAACTCTTGTACTTCCATCTCTCTAGAGGTTCAGTCTTACACAGGATTAGGATCACCGTGAAGGCCAAGTCACTTAGGATAATTATGGGTAATAATCTGAAGTAACTTACAAGAAAATTAAATGTTAGAGAAAATTTTCATGACACTGCATATAATTCTTTGTTTTTATAAGGTATACATGTTTTGATTTATGGTATGAAATGAAAATAACACCCTGAATTTCCATGGTGATACACCTAATGTGCATTTTTCATTTAATTCTTCAATTACACAATATATGTGATATTGTTATTCCAATTTTTTCAGAACTGTGGTTTAGGGTGGCTATATAAAGTTTTCAAAATAAGAAACTACAGAGATAAATAATATGCAATTCACACCAAAGTTTTCTGACTCCAAATTTTACAGCTTTTCTTTGCAAGTTTATATAGTGTGTATGTGCATGTTTTAGTGTTATAATATATGTAAGATGATTACTTGGATAACTGAAATTTATTATAAAAACTTAAAAATTTTAGAGAGTGTAGAGAAGTTAATATGTTAAAGGAAAATAATTATAATTATATATTTGTGGGTAGAGAAATAAAGATAGATGATTGATAGATAGGGAGGGAGAGGGAGAGTGATTTCTTTTTGTTCCTCAGTAGTGTCTTCTCTCCTATATTATGAAACTAATATATTTAAAATGTGTATTTCTGTATCAGTTTGACAATGTGGTTCTAAGATTTATTACAGAAACAACAATCAGAAGGTTTTTTTCTATGGCTTGCATGTTTCGTGCTACCCAAAATTTATGTTAAGACAATCACCGGTGCAACAGAATTAAGAGACGAGGCCTTTAACAGGCGAGTAGGTCATGAGGGCTCCACTCTCATAAATGGATTAGTGCCATGTATAAGGGATTAGGGGTGAGTTTGCTGCTCCTGATCTTTCTGACATGTGAGGACACAGTGTTAGTCACCTCTAGAGGATGCGGTGTTCAAGGCACCACCTCAGAAGTGGAAAGAACAGCCCTCAGCAGACACTGAACACACTGGTGCCTTGATTTTGGACTTCCTGGACTCCAGAAGTGTGAGAAATAAATATCCATTATTTATAAATTACTCAGTCTCAGGTATTTTTTTATAGCAGCATAAATGGGATAAAACAGTTTGTCAATACTTTATAAGTCTTGAGGAAAGATGTAAAAAGCAATATAAACAGAGAAAATTCTGAAAGTGTTAAGCCTTTAATTGTTTACACCAAAGGTGCAAGCCAGAAACAAAACCGGAGAAAGAACTGATTCCCCCTGTTCCATGTGCCCCCATGGAAAAGTCCTCTAGTTGAGTGTCAGAGCCAGGGAAATCAGTGCAGACGTGGGAGTCATCTTACTGTTGAGGGAGCTAAGAACAACAGTGGCGATTTTTCGGATATTAGGGTGGGGAAATTGATGGGAAAGGGCTAGGACTAGAAAAACACTGAATTCAGAGTAAGAGTGAAGAAAAGTGTATTCAAGGTTTTCCCCCATCCTCTCTGCCCTCACTCCACCCCCTATAAGCCCTAAGCAGAGGCACCTGAAAAGGACTGTGCCTACTAACTCAGATAAAAAGACCTAGGAATAAAGGCACCTGGGCTAGGAATGCAGATTCTTATAAGAGCATGGCTGGCCAATGGGGCTGAATCCTTGACTGACACTCCCTCCAGTGACCGCAGTGCTCTGGCTGTGCTCTATGTGTTTGGAAAGGGCAACTTTCTCCCCTGAAGGCCGCCAGGTAAAGCTTTTGTGATCGCCTGTGATTAGGCTGGAAAAATCACACATGCATTCTTAACCAGGAGCCAGGATCCTCAGGAGTAGACAAAAGCCTAAAGGAGCAGCAAATACGTGTCCATAGTTCAAGAAACTATTAGCAATAGAAGTTACAATGTCTCTTAACAGTGCTTTGCACACAGCTAGATGAAAAAGAACTAAGATATTTCAAGCATCTTGCCCACATTCTCTCATCTAAATCTCTCAAGTATCAGTGAGATTGATGTCATTAGACACACATTATAAATGAGAAAAAATTTCACCAATTCCACAGTGCTTTCCACTACATAATAAAAAAGAAAAAAGCTTTATTCTATGTAAAGATGTTTCTAAATATTCAAAATATTCAGTGTGTTATCTTATTTCCTTCTCCCATCATTTCTTTTTAATAAATTGATGACACTAATATTGAAACTAGATTGAGTTTCAAATTTTTATGTGGTCACATTTATCAATTTTTGTATTCTGATTTTAGTGCATTGTCTAAGAAATTATTTCCAACTACTAACACAGAAATTCATTGTATAATTTTAATTTTTGACTTGTATATTAAATAGTTTTAAAGTTTTGTTTCCAAATATATAACTATAATAAAGTTAGAATTAATAAATGTTTTGCAGTAGTTATCTCTATCTCAAAAGTTGGATCTTTCCTCCAATATTATTTAGTATACAATCCATTTTTATTCCTCTATTTTATAATACCTACTATATTATACTCCAAATTTCTATTTGGATGTGGATCTATTTCTAATCATTTTATAATTAAATGTAAAAATAAGGACCGAATAACTATATGAGAAATTATTGGTAGAAATTGTCTCAGTTTTTTTTTTTTAAAGAACTTAATAGCTTGATAGATTCAAGTAAAATGGATATAAATTTTATTATCTTTTTAATATTTTTTAATATTTGAAGGAAAACAGAAACATCATGAGTTAATACTGGATGGTGGAGTCATAGTTGCTTGAAACATTACTTTCTAGACTTTTCTGTGTTATTTTTATCAATATAAAAGACTTCGTAATAAAAGTTTAGTATCTGCTTTTCCTTAGTGTCATAATGGGAAAATTGTTTGGCAATTTACTAATAAGGAAGTTTTAAACAAAAATAATTGCATTACTAGATTGAACTGAAGAATTATTTGTATTAAATACATCCCTGGAAATGGCTTCCAGCTGCCTGCAACTGCTTCTGTTAACTTATGATCCGTATTTCATCTTATTATTAGGAATGACCTTAATACGTAGGCAGAACCCAGAAACCATCTATATGGTACTATTTTATGGGCACCAGGAAGGCCAACTACCCAAAATTTATACCCTGCAACCTGTTATGGTCTCTGAACTCAATTATTAGAGATTTATTTCTTTGTTTCTGAAACCCTTCTCAGTCTTCTGAAACACTGTCAGAATGCAAATAGCCCTCGGACTGTAAACTCAGAAATGATGGTATTTACTGACAAAAAAAAAAAAAAAGAAACCAACTTTTTTTTAATTCAGACTTCTTATTTAAGTCCTGAATCTCAGTCTGAAGTTGTTGTTTCATAATAAATTTATTTCTAATATATAAATATAAAATACAAGTTTGTTTTAAATGCATTTTGTATTCTTCCATGTGCTCTTGTAATAATAAGGAAAAGGCTCCCTCAGCATTAATTTGGCTTCCCCACTGTCCTCTCTTCCAAAAAGCAAACACACACACACACACACACACACACACACACACACAAAGTATGTAGCAACAAATAATTCTTTTTATTATAAGGTTAAACTAACAGAAAACTAATGGAGTAATTATTTGCTATTTATTATTTATCACTCATATGATAAGTGATATCAAATACATTTATTTCTAAAAATTGGTACTTTTTTCAATTTCTCCATTTTTCAGTCCTAATATCCCATATTTATATTTATTTAGTAATTTTATATAATAAAAATAAATTCTAGTTTCTATATGCTTAATAGCCCCTAATGACTTCAGAGTAGAATGAAATTTCTTTCAATTTCCACAGGACATTTTTGCATTCTTACCTAATGCTGACCTTAATAAGATCCTTTTAGCCTCTGAGTAGGGTTTTCTGTCATGGTTGCTGATGACACAACTCTTCCCTTCTCATTCAAAGAAGTCTCTCCCATGTATTACTGCTTACATGATTTTAACTACTGATATTTAATCTTTCTTCTATATCAATAATATAAATATTGCCAAATATATCACATCAAAGAAGAATATTTTTTAGAATATGGTCTCCAGCAATTTTTATAGCTTCTTTTCTTGAACTAACTTAAGTACCTGTGTGTTAGCTGATACAGTCTGCCATTATGGCATCTGGATGCCTTTAATCCACACTGCTTATGATTCTCACTCTATAGGTGGCAAAGAGGCTGTATCTTGCAGGCCAAATTCATTTGAGTGAAGCACATATGAAGATCTGTTCTGTAGCCACGTGCCTGAGGCAGCAGGCTGCACAATAAAGAAAGAAGTGATGATACAAAGGTTGTGTTATTGCTACTGCAGATTCAACCCTGCTTGATTCCTTCCCTTTTACAGATTTCATCTGTGGATTCAATTCTCTCCTCTATGTTTCCATTGCACTTTGTATTTATCTCTGATTCACAATGTATCATAGTGTATCATAATTTATAGTTTGTATTATTTATTCTTTTAAATATTTAACTCATTAAGTAATTAGTGTTATTGATTTATATATTTTCAGTGTCCTGGAATGTGCTTAGCACACAGCATAGCTCCAATAAATATTTTGAATGAAAGAATGAAAAAATATGGAATTTTATTGTTAATTTTTGTATAATAAGAAATCATTAAATTGAATGAAAGAGCGAAAGTGTAGCACACATTTAAAGATTAGCTAATGTTAGCATGTCAAATTTTAGAATGCCTGGAGCATGCAGTTATATTTCAAAATTGTATAATCATCGGTTAAAAATGAGTCAAACAAAAACTAAAAAACTCATATCTTGATTTTTTTATTTTTATATGTAGAAATGTTTAGGTGAAAGTTCTATGCCAAAAATCAATAGTAAAAAAATTGATGGCTGAATTAACATGTAATTCTGTATGAGTGTGTGTGTCTCTGTGTGTATATATATGTCAGATGTATAAAGGACAGTAAGTTTTAGATTACCCCAGTTTGCAGTTTTTAGTGACTTCTTCATGCTAAGTGAACTTAACAATACAATCGAATGTGTCGTATTGTTAATGGTCCTAGAAAATAACATTTTGGCTTTAAAAAGTTAACAATGTGGAAAGAGTAGTACCAATTACAGACATAATATATAGAGATAATCTATTTCCCAAAAGTCAGTTTTTTGAATTGAAATCAAGAGCATGAATTAAAAATATCAGTAAATATAAAATGCAACAAATATGAATTTTGAGGGCGTAATTCTATGCATTGGAATATAACATTAAAAAAATTTTATCCTTCTGCCATTGCTTCATTTCTTTACTCACTCAGCTTTCTAGTTTGATCATCGTTATTTTGATAAGAAACGGTGAACTGAGGATAATCTTTCTTAAAGTAAATATGATTCTACTTCTGCTTCAATAAGAATGCTTGAGATTGAATAAGCATATCTAAATCCTTTAGGGAAACTCATTCAATGTGAAATTGAATAGATGTTCTGATAACCGACAAAACATATCCTCTTAGATACTAAATTCAATATATGCGCACTTGAGCCTCTTCAAATCTTCATCCCTGTCAATGGCAACAGTGTTTATCTGATACCATGTAGACATTGTTCTGGAGAACTTTTTTATGCCCTTCTTTCTTCTTCTTTATACTCTTGCATATTTGAGCCTCAGTTTCTTTATCTGAAAAAATTAAGATATTAGAAATAAAGCACCATATAAAACCAATTAACAGCACTGACATGTGTTAGATGTTAATAAATGTTAGTCTTCAGTATCACTCACTTTCACTATCACCAGCACTGAGTCTGGCTGAAACTTTATATTCTACATCTATCCACTGCACATTCCACTTTTGTCCAGGTTATTGTAATTTCCTCCTTGGAGCTTAGTAACTACATTTTTAACTAAAACTTTGTATCTGTCTTTTTCATTTGTACTGTATATCAACTGTATAAAATAGTATATACCCTGAAAAATTTATTTATGTCAGAAACCTAGCAGGCAAAATCTAAATTTATAATCTTGATATTAAAAATCTTGCATTAATTCATTCCATCATATCTATATTACTGCATGTTTCTTCATTCTTAAATTTATTTCTGCCATATATTAATTAGAATTACCAAGAAATTACTCTGACATTGTCAGAGCATGATATAATTTACATTGAAGGTGGGAATGTAAACATTACAACTATTCTAGAAAGAAATTTGCTAGTTATTAGTAAAATTGAAAATCCCAATTTAGAGTAAAAAAAAAAAGAAAATTTGAATATTTACATTTTACCTTAACCACTTTTAGGAGTACACTCAATGGCAATTTTGGCTACTGTGTACAATGATATGTGTACTTGGTTATTCATTGCAGCAATGTCTTCAATAGAAAAAATATTAAATGCATACAATTACAGGTAGGAGTATATATCATTATGGAATGAACATAATGCAACATTGTTTTTGAGAACTGCTTTGGAACTGTAAGCAAAAATGATGTAGAAATATTCACCAACTCTGTGAGTCTAGCTTTAGGATAGTTGCAATGGAAAGAGAAAAAAAAAAAAAAAACTTCGAAAATGGGCCAGAGTGGATTTAGTATGGACATTGAGAGTCTAAGAAAGCATCAGTCATGCAGATACAGCAATAGTAGTTAGGGCACCTTGTATCAAATGAAAAAGTACAATAAATTGCCAATTTTTAGACAACCACGTATTTTTTTTCTCCAACCCTAGAAACTGCCATGACAATAGTACTATTTCTTTTCAATAATCTTAAATTTAAATGGAGAGTTTTAATTGCATCCAAGAGTTCCAGCTATCTGACTGGTGCAAATAAACCTGAGAATGCCTGATTTCTTATAGGCATTATGTCTGACATGTTTTCTTCCAGTCCTACTGTATGTCATGATTTTATCATGGAAAATACCTATTGATCCATGGTGTAATATGTGTAGTTGATATTGTATCCTATGTGAATTACATAACATAATGTATGATATGAGATGATATACAATAGCGACCACAGAATTTACAGATATTAATAATAATATAACAAATTTTAATATTTATTGAGGCCTATTGTATGTCAGACACTGTTCTGTTTTCATTTGTTAGATTCAATATACTTAATCCTCAAAACAACCATAAGAGAAAGGTATTTTGAAAATTACTACCTTACAGTTGACATAACCAGGTTTAGAGAAGTTGAACCATTTTTCTAAGACCACACAACTAGCTGGTGGTAGAGTTGACCTGTATTATTAAGTCTATCTGCCTTGGGACCGCACATTTTAAATATAAGTCAAATTGAGTTTCTATATAATTTTACTCTTTGAAACTATACATATTTTTGTATATAATATGTTTTATGTCACGTATTTCTAAAATAATATTGGATTGAATTTTAATAACAGATAACGAAGTGGCACAAAGAAAGCAATAACAAATTAAAGGAGTCAGGAGAGGATGCCATCAAAAGGCTTTAATCCCATTGAGATGCACAAAGAAGAATTGAGTGCTTGTTTTCTATGTACTTCTAACTTTCTACTCACATCAAGTTTTTTTCTGTGAATTAATGAGATGTGCTTTGTGGGTCGACTTAACCATGGATTTTTTTACATCTCTGCTATCCCTGATATATGTAGACCAATGTTTCCTCTCCCTCCTCCTCCTCCTCAGCCTACTCAACATGAAGATGACAAGAATAAAGACCTTTATGATGATCGACTTCCACTTAATAAATAGTAAATATATATTTTCTTCCTTATGATTTTCTTAACATTCTCTTTATTCTAGCTTACTTTATTGTAAGAATACAGTGCATTAAACATAGAACTTACAAAATATGTATTAATCAACTGTTCATGTTATCAGTAAGGCTTCTGGTCAACAGTAAGCTACTAGTACTTAAATTTTTGAAGTGTCAAAAGTTATGAATGGATTTTTGAATGTGTGTGGGTTCATGGCCCTATGCTGTTCAGGGGTCAAATACACTTTTTCAGAGAATATTCGAGACAAAAGAGAAGACCAGTGTTTGATACAGTTCTTGAATTTGAGATATCCAATTTTACTGTATCTTATATATCATTTAATCATCTTATATATCATTTAATTTTTTTAAAAGCCTTATGAGGTTGTATATTCATTTCTTAGGTTCTGATTTCGTTTTATTGCTAGGTTAAATGTGAATGAATTGTTCATTCTACCTAAAATAACTTCTTATACTTACAAGCCTACTCTATTGCTCAATTTTTGAAATAAATGGTTTATATGTTTTTGTGGAAATGAATCCTTTTGTATCCCACGTCAAAGTTGTACCCATATATCGTTCCGAGGTAGTTCAGACTTACCAAAAAACCTTAATCCATTCTCATCTTTCACTGGCAAATGTTTTCTCTGGTTTTGTTCTTGTTTATTTAGTTCCTACTCTAAGCATACAAACCTAGCAGTATGATCCATTTGCCTGTGTTTGTTCATCCCATTAAACTGCCTTTTAAGGGCAAGGAGCAAATAAAAACTGTAAATCTCAAATTACTTATTGCAATGTCAAGCACCTGGGAATGCACAATAAATATGAGTGGATAACAAATTGTCGAGTGTCGAGAGCCATGAATAAAGACAAGGAGAATAGGAATCTAGTGCCACAGGACTCTAAAGCAACTTGCCTTGCCCTGAAAAACCTTTAGAGTTAAGGTCAGGAAATTATCAAGTTTTGTGTTGATTTGCTCTATAACATTCTCATTTGTACAGTGCAGGGGACATAATGCTTAATATTGATTTTACTCTGACGAATGCTTAACAAGCATAGTTATGCCTCAATGACTGATGAGACAAGTGATCTGCCAAGGTGGCAATGGGACAAAAGAAATGTATCTACTGTGAAGGTAAAACAATTAGAATGAAATATACTGACCAAGTTTTGCAAGTATTGACTTGCTGAATCAAACTATAAATGTGTCTTTTCTTAATAACAGGAGGAAAATAAATTGCATGGAGATATCAACTTACGTTTGCAGGATATCTGTTTGGTTTCTAAATTTGGTTCCCAAATAATTATGCTGATTATTTCTATATAGTAAAATTAAGATTATTTATCTTCTATTGCATAATCATCATTGTATTTTTTAAAGTTCTATCTTATGTGAACAGGGAAAGTTTAGCAAAAAGAAGTCTCTTCATTTGACAACAGAACGCTTATGCTTTTGTTCCAAAGTGATGTTTGAATCTTTGTCTTTCTTTTTCACAAATGTGACAAAACAGTGTCACTCACACTTGTGACAGCAAAAATGTTAGTAAGAGTTTCAAATTGCAATGCAGGATAATCTTTAATCATCTAGGGATTTGCATATCAACCTGTCATTGATTACATTTCCTTACAAACTCTAAACCATATGAAAAGTTGGCAAAATACCATATACTTTAATCTGACCTTATGTTGTCATTAAACACTGCTTCCTATATGGGCCTATGCTAAATTTGACAAATAATTAAAGCCCAAATTCAGCTTAACTGGATAATTAAATGAATAAAATGGGTATAAAAAATAACTAAAGAAAGGATGCTCTGAGACATAGGTTAATAGGAAGATTTAGCCTAAAATATGTTTCATATCAGCAGTCTCCACATTTTTTGAATTACATTTTCAAACTCACTCCAGAGTTCAAGTTGATATTATTCATTGTTTCACTCCATTATGCCCCCAGTCATTTATTAATTTTAACCTGCAGTCATTTATTTATTTTATGACATAACTACTGAAAGAATTTCTAGGGAAGTTCAACATTTATTTTCAAAAAGGTATAAGAGCAGTTCAAATGAGGTCAAGATTGAAATTTTTCATACATTTTTATTGTCTGGAGTTACCAAAATTAATTGAATTCAACCAAAAAACCTTGATATTTGAGGAGAACTAAAGAAAGGAGACGCTAAAGTTTGCTAAACGTAGTGTCCACTGCTTGCAGAAAATTTGATGGTGTGCCTTGATAGAATGTGTAGCTGGCTACTCAGGAAACAGAATGTGAAAATCGGGAACCATAACTTAAAAACAAATATTAACTGAGCTCCCTCCACTAGGTGTCAGGAAATGGGCTCATTTGACAAATATGCATTTGTAATAATTGCGTTTCTAGAAATGTGCAATAGACATGAAAATAGGATTGTGATCAGAAGAAAGAAAGAAGTAAAACGAGGTACGTAAAGTATGAGAAAGCTGAATTTTACATTGCTAAATTCATGAATGCTGGGCTTTCTTTTGGGGTTAGTACTGCTGTATATACCTGTTTTTATCAAGGGGGGATTGATGCTAAAAGAATGGAGATGCATTAAGAATCAGTCATATTACTAATTCTTGCTTTCCCAACTTACAACTCATCTTCATTTTTCCCTCCTTCTTTGTTAGTTTGGAGTTGTTGGAGTGAATTTTCATTTGCAGAATAAGATAGGATAAACGTTAACATAAATCAATATGAGATAATTATTATGTATGTCAGGCAATCCAATATTCCTGAAATATGTTCAGATTCAGAGGGCAATGAAAAAAATGCAATAGCAGGAAGAAAAAGTCAAGAATATTCACTCACTTCACCTTTTTTTACTGATTTCCTACACATATGTGTGTGTATATATATGTGTGTGGGGTGTGTGTGTGTGTGTGTGTATGTGTGTATAAAAGAAAACTAGCTGGAAATATTAGTAAAAGCTGTGGAAAAGTACAAAGTTTTTACTTTTTTGCAAACGAAAACAATAGTATATTTAGAATTTATATCATAATAAGTATAGAACATTGGTTTTAACCAAAATATTATGGGACAGGAGTCAATAGTGGATCAGTGGGAAAAGGTTGCACTATTGTTACTTTATTGAAAATTCTAGCAGCCTATCTCTCTTATTAAATGGTCACTAATGTGATGGAAAACAAATATAAAAGTGTCTCTCACATGAGAATGTCATCTATTGTATATGTCTTAAAACATTTGAGGGTACTTAAATAATGAAAACACACACACACACACATATATCATTTATCTATAGCCACAAACATACAGACACACTTATGCATGCACACATACTGCAACCCTAAACAAATTTATGTAAATTACATGGCAAAATATTTTAAGTGAGATGAATTTTTGTTTTGCATTTTTGTCCTCACAAAACAAACTGTATTGCCAGTTACTTGATAATTCCCCACTGCTTGGAGATTTTGAATCAGGACTCCTAGGTGAGATTTGGAAAAAAATATATTTATGTACATATATACATAAATATGAAAACAAAACACAGCCTTATAGCTTAACTCATGACAAACCAAAGTAGCTGTTGGGCATTTGACTTACATACGTTTTATATTCCTACAATTTGGTCCAGCTAGGTGCAGTTTTCTGTGTTCACCCAGTATTTCTTGTAAATTAAATCATGCATAAGCAAATGCAAAATTCTCATTACATTCAGAATTTACCTCATGTAACAATCACATAGGAACAAATTTGTATTTTCAAAAAAAGCATTTTAGCAAAACTGACTATATTTGTATATCATGACTCCTTCCACGTAGGAGCTGTGTAGTCTCTAAAGCAATTCTCAACATAGTGCCTTCCCTGCTTGCTGTTGAAATTCTCTTACTCATATCCCTTTCATGAGGGATACAGCTTAGCAGTGATAAAAATAGAATAAGAGACAGAGAGAGGAGAGAGAGAGAGATGGAATAATTGCTAGAAACATTTTATTGTTTGTTCATGGAGCACCTATGCAAGCTGTCATGTCTTCCCTCACACGTGAATACAATTTAGAACGTAACATTGTGATAATAAATATTATGGGCATTTCCAACTTTTTGGAAATATGCAGTTAATCTAGAATTCAGACTCATACAAACACACACAAACTCTCTTTCTCTCTCTCTCTCTTTCACACATACATACACACACATGCACACACACACACATAATAGAAGTCAGTATCCTTCCTATAAGTGTTCTCTATAAGGTAAACCCTGGGTAATCCAAAAAAATCTCCTTGAGCTCAACAGCTATAGAAAATGAATCTCCAATTTCATGTTAGTTTAAGCAAAGTTCATGGGAAGGAGAGCATGTGTGATACTTCAATGCAGAACTGAACTAAAAAGGAAAAAAAAATAGAGGTGTGGAAAGAATAATGAATAAAGAAAGAAAAATAGGAGACAGAGCATTTGTATTGCTGTAATTCAGAGGTCTCTAAAGGTAGCCTAGGGAGTTCTGAGTTTCTCCAAGTTCAAAACTATTTCCATTATGATATTAAGCCACTATTTACTTTTTTCAGTACCATTCACTCAAGAGAAAAAAAGTAGGATTTTCAGAGGCTGCGTGACTTGTGACTTCACAAAAGATTAAAATAGACTATTCTTGATAATCCAGTTATGTTCTATTATAAGACATTGTGAAAAAGGAAAATGGTTTTACTTTTTTCACCAATATTTATATTGAAACAATATTTATTTTACATACATGTGTTACTTATATTAACATCTAAGGGGTGCATTATTGTTAAACTAACATACATTTCATAAAATTATTTTAATTTCTAATATGGTAAATATTGATAAATATAACCCATTTAAAATTTATTTTGACCCTCAATAATGTTTAAAAATTTAAAATTGTCTTTACCAAAAAGTTTGAGAGATGTCATACATTAATTTTAAAAATCTATGGTAGCAAATAAAGTAGTTGAAAAACAATTTTAAAATATAAAATTTTAAAAATATCTACATCATTAACCACATAACTGATTGTCTTAGTATAATATTGTAGCTGGATATTTTCTGATTTTTTATTTTAAAATGTTCCCATTCATTTAGAGTCACACTTAAAATGCATGATAAGTGAATCTATCATAAATGATAAAATCAAGCAAAAATATTGCTGTTGCCAAATATCTCAAGTCAAATTTCTAGGTTCATAAACAATTTGAACTATTAATATAAAATCAAGAAACGCTGTATTTTAATGAAGGCTACATGGAAGTAAAACATATTAATCTAAAAATATTAATATGGAGGGATACTATTCTGAAAAATAAATTGAGTTAAGGAAACACTAGTTGTTTAACAACAACAGTGGCCTTTCTCCTAAAGTCCAGACTAACAACTATCCAATTGACTTCTCCCTTCAATGTTTACTAGGCATCCTTAGCTTGACTTGGGCAAATAAAATTCTTTTACCTCTGCACAAACCTATATGCCCTCCAATTATGCCAATCTAAATTTTACTATCATGCACTGAGCAGCTCAAGCAAAACAAAAAAGAACCTCCCAAAAACTCAGGGTAAACTTTTGTTTCATTTTTTCCATCATCCTAACAGCTACTACATGGGCAACTCATATTATCTCCACAACTAAAAGGTATCCACTGTCCATCAATTTGTTTCCATCTTAACTACCATCTCTTGGTATAAGCCAAGAACGTCTCTTTCAAAACTGAAATTGTTTCCTCACTAGTCTCCCTGTTTCCATTTGTCCCACAAAGCATCTGTTACCACACAATAGCACAGTAAGCTTCTTCAAGCGTAAAACAGATTTTGTGAGTTTCCTGTTTCACGTCCTTTAGCGATTTCATATTGATTTACAGCAACCTTTCCCACTCCAAATTAGTTAACTAGTCACTCATGGTTATATTACTGCACCCTTTTCCTTCCAATTTACCTATACACTTGTTTAATTGTCATCTTTCTCCATCAGGAGAAAATGATATCTATACAGAAAGAGCTATGGTCTTTGTTGTTCATATCTGTATCCAAGCATCAAAAAAATAAATAAATAAACAAACAAACAAAAAACAAACCTAGAAAATTATTTCTTATAAAATTATCCAGACAATTCTTATTTTTGTTCTACTTTGTATGAGACATTCTTCTTGGTACTGTTTATATCAGAGGTGGAAAAAAGGATAAGAACTCAAATCTCATGAATGTCACAGATTTTGCAAATTATGTGTCCTCTTCTAATTTTGTTGGAAATCTGGAAAAGATATAGATTGGGAATTTCAGTAATTCATCTTGGAAACTAAACAGAGGAAGATAGTCCAGACTAAGGCTGCTCAATGTACACTCACATTCCTGAAAGCCATGGGGATATTACGACTCCATTAATGTCAATAAGCAGAAAAAGAAGAAAAAAATTGAAAAAAATCATTTTCCTGTTTTCCTTTGTTTTCTCTTTGTGTGAAAAATGATTGAAATGATAGCATTAGTAAACATTAGTGTTAAATGTTACATGATATCCACTCTTTGTCACATTTTTGCCATTGAACTATTAGAAATTTTCTTTCAGAGGATATTCAGATTATAAACTTTTCTGCTAAGATTGTTTGAAAAATAAATTAATCATTTAAAGCAAGAAATAAAATGGGCCCCTAATTTTTGACTTGAGAATATTTTCTGGAAATTTATTTTTCAAATATTCTGCTGAATCCTAGCTCTAAGATTTTGGTTAACAATAACAAATAATCATTTAAAAAATTTGAGCACCTGGTTAAATATGTGAAAATGATAAGGAAGTCTGAAAATGTCATCCTATACCAAAGGAACAAAAAAACTAGCAAAGTTTACCAAAATTAACTTCTTCAGAATTCTAAATATTAACTAAGGGCTTGTATAAATCCAAGGTGCATTCATTCAAGAAAGTGGGTTCATTCTATTAGGAAGAGTGAGCATTGTGGTGTGTTTACTGGGCCTATTCCTATTCTTCTCTCCTGAGATTTGAAGCAGCCTTAAAAATAGCTTTCAATCAGGGAGAAAAACAGCAGCTTGGCAGCCAGTGGAGGTAGCAGAACAATATTTAAATTTCTTCAAAACTATATTCATAAGGAATGATTGTTATTTATCAACCACCTATCTGGTGGCTCCTGGGAAGGCCCTACTTGCAAAGTTATTTATATTTAATCTGATTCAGAGCTTGCAACTTGTGAATAAACTTTTCCCCATGGGCATTTGTTTAAAAATCAGAGGTATATTTTTAACATTGTGGCTGATTGAGTCAGTGGATAACTCAGAGTTGGGTCAAAAAAAAAAGGCTGGTTAAAAAACTTGAAAGAAAAAAAAAATCTTCGAGAATATGAAATCTGTAGGGAGATTTGAAACTCTCCTATATGTTACTGGGAATCTTAAATGACAAGGGCATATGTCATAAAAAATATAAAAAGGTTGTAAGGTCTACCTAAGACTAACTGTGAGGACTTATGAAAGCAGGAAGTAATGGCTAAGGTAGAATTGTGAATTTTTTGTTTGAGTGTTGAGAAGTTTTGCCCCAACATGGACACAAAATTCCTCATTAAAGTTTTAACATGTATTGGTTTCAGGCATTTAAAGAAATTTGTCTCCAATATATTGACTAACCACTAAAATAAACAACAGGAACTTCAGTGGCTATACATGGCAAAGGATATAGGCTCAACAGAATTCATTCAGAAAAGTCACTCAACAAATAATGAAAACAATAAATAGAAAAAAAAAATCTTGAGGAGATTTGTTTTGAAAATCAGGAGAATCGAATATCAAGAGTTGCCACATTAAATTATTTTAAAGTCCCGTTTTCAAAAAAATTTATGAGACAAACAAAGAAACAGAAGAGTATGGCCCATGCATAGAAGGAAACAAAAAATGTTTCTAAGAAAACCTAGACATTGAACTTATTAGACAAAGACTTTAAATCAGTTACTTTACATAGTTGCAAAGAGCTAAAAGATAAAGAACAAAAAGAAAGATGAGAATGATTTCCCACCAAATAAAGAATGCCAACAGAGATAGAAATTATTTTAAAAAATACACTTAAATTCTGGAGTTGAAAAATAAATACAATAACTAAATTTTTTAAAAAAATTACTAGAGTTGCTCAACAATTGATTTGAGTTGACAAAAAGAAGATTTAGCAAACTTAAAGATAAATAAATTGAGATTAGCCCTCTGAGGAACAGAAAGAAATATGAATGAAAAAAATAAAACAGAGGCTCAGTGATATGAGGAATACTATCAGGTATCAAGCACATCATTAAGGCAGTAATGGAATAGCAGAGATACAAAAATGGCATAAGATATATAACAAATAAAAAATAACATATGCAAATCTTATCTTACCAGAAATTGCATTAACTGCAAATAGTTTCAAAATTCCAATTAAAAGTCATAAATAATGTATTTAAAAAGTGGTTCAACTATATGCTGCCTATAGGAAATGCATTTTATAATCAACAGACGTAAGTAAGTTGAAAGTAAAAGTACGAAAAATAAGTATTATGCAAATCACAACAGAAGAGAGTTGGGGTAGCTATAATAACAACAGACAAATTAGATGACGGAAGAAAAATGTTTCTAGAGATAAAGAGGAACATTTTAAAATAATATAAGTTTTAATCCATTAGAAAGATATAATAGTTATATGCATATAGGCATCTAAGAATAGAATCTCAAAATAATTGAAACAGAAACTGATAAAATTATAGCGGAAAATAGACAATTTAACAATAATAACTGGAAATTTCAATACCCTACCTTCAATAACGGAAAAAACAACTGGGTAGAATGTCAAGAAGGAAACAGTGAGCTTAAACAACACTCTAAGACTACTGCATATAACACACATATGTAGAGCACTCCACCCAACAGCAGAATACATATTCCTCTGTAACACACATGGATCATTGTACAGAGTAGAGTACATTTTAGGTCATAAAAAAAGACTCAGCAAATTCAGAAAGACTTAAATCATTAATAACATGCTATACAATCAGAAAATACTAAAATTAAATATCAATAATATAAGGAATTTGGGAAATTCACAAATATGTGAAAATTAAATAGCACACTCCTAAGTAACCAAAGAAATTACAAAAAGTCAAAAACAAATTACAAGAGAAATTAGAAAATGTGAATGAAAATGAAAACATAACAAACTAAACATGTGGAATGTATTGAAATGAGTGCTAAGAGAGAGATTTAAAAGTATAAATGTCTACATTAAAAAAGAAAAAGGATTTTGAATCAACAATCTGACCTCCACCTTGAGCCATTAGAAAAAGAAGATCAAACTAAACCCACAGGAAAGAGAAGGAAGGGAATAATAAACATTAGTGCACAACTAAATAAAATAGAGAATGGAAAAATAATAAAGAAAATCAATGAAACCATATTTGTTCTTTAAAAAAGTCAATAAAATTGGCAAAAATTCAAAAAGATTTAGAAAGATTTGACCAAAAATAAAAATTGGAAGACTCAAATTACTAAAATAAAGAATGGAAAAGGCAATATTACTATTTATCTAACAAAATCAAAAAAGGATTACAAGAGACTACTATGAATATTTCTATGCCAACAAATTAGATAACCTAGATAAAATAGACAACTTCCTAGAAACACCAATTTGCCATGACTGACTTAAGAGGAAATAGAAAAATCTAAATAGAACTGTAATAAGCCTATACCCACAAAGAAAAAGCACTGTTGAATTATACTAAAAGTTTAAAGAAGAATTAACACAAATCTTTCACAAATTTTACCAAAAATAGAATAAGAATATTTGCTGACTCATACTATGAGGCTGGTGTTACCCTAATACTCAAAACAGACAAAGACATGACAAGAAAAGAACACCAATATCCTTCATGAATATAGACACAAAAATTTTCGATAAAATGCTAGGAAACTAAATCCAGCAGAGCAGGATATAAGAAGGATTACACACTGTGGCCCAGTGTATTTTATCCCAGGAAAGAAAGTTAGATCAACATGCAAAACAAACAAACAAACTGGAAAACAAAAGCAAAATCAAAAAAAAAAAGAAGAAGAAAATATTCTCCAGTGCTGTAGAATATATTAATAGAATAAAAGACAAAACTCTATATTAATCTCAATAGGCACAGAAAAAGCATTTGATAAAATCCAACAACCTTTCATGGTAAAAACAAACAAAAACCAAAACAAGCAAACAAAAAAACTACTCAGCAAATTGGGAATAGAGGGGAAAATCCTCAACCTAAAATTGTCATTTATTAAAACTCCACAGCTATCAACATTCTTAATACTGAAAGACTGAAAACCTTCCACCAAGGATCAGGAACTAAATGAGGATGCTCATTCTTGTCATCTTCATTCAACATTATACTTGGAAATCCTGGCTGAGCTAATTAAGCCAAAACAAGTTAAAAAATTTAGATTGAATAGAAAGCAAAATTATCTCTATTGATGATTATATGATCTTACATATAAAAAATCATAAGGAAAACAATAAAAATACTATTAGAGCTAATAAAGAATTCAATAGTGTTGCAGGATAGAAGATCCATATACAGAAATAAATTGTAATTCTATATAATAGTAATTAACAATTAAAAATGAAATTAAGAAAATTTCATTTGCAATAATATCCAAACAAATTAGATATTTAAGAATATTTTAAATAAATAAGTGCAAGAAGTTTACATTGAAAATTACAAAATGCCATTATTTCCTCAATTGATATACAGATTCAACACAATATTTATAAAATCCAGGTAGCTTTTTTTTAAAAATTGAGAAGCTGATTCTAAAATTTGTATGGAAATACATGAGAGTAAGAACAACAAATACAATATTAAAAAAGAAGAATATAGTTAGAGAATTCACATTTTCTACATTCACAACTTATTACAAAGCTACAATAATCAAAACTGTATGATACTGGCATAAGTATAGACAAGTTGATAAATGTTGCTGGGACAACTAGATATCCACATACAAAGGAATGAAGTTGGACAGAGTATCCTCCGTCATATGCAAAAAAGAATAACTCAAAATGAATGAAAGACTCAAATGTAAGAGATTAAACTATAAAACTCTTAGGAAAAAAATGTATAAATTATCACATTCTTGAATCATGTAATAATTTCTTAGGTATGACATCAAAGGTAGATGCAACAAAAAAGAAAATAGATAAATTAAATTTTATCAAACTGTAAGACTATTTCAAGGACTCTATCAAGAAAATGCAAAAACAACTCACAAAATGGGAAAAAATATTGGCAAATAATATATCAATTAAGAGTATAATATTTTGAATATATAAAAACTCTTACAACTCAAAAGATAACCGAATAAAAATATGCAAGGAATTTAAATCGATTATTTTTCCAAAGAATATATACAAGTGTGTAATAAGCACATGAAAAGATGCTCAACATTATTAGTCATTAAAAAAATACAAATTGAAACCACAATGTGATACCATATCACCCCAACTAGAATGGTTATAATAAAAAAGGCAAATATATCCATTGTTGGCAAGGTTGTGGAGAATTTTGAACCATCATACCTTACTGGTGTTAATGTAAAGCTGTGTAACCTCTTTGGAATATATTCTCCCAGTTCTTTCCAATATTAAACATTGTTACAATATGACTCAGCATTTCTAATGCAGATCTATACTCTATTGAAAACATATGTCCTCAAAAATATCTTATATGTGAAGGTTCATAACATCATTATTATAATAGCTAAAATGTGTAAACAAACAAATGTCCAGCAACTGATGAATGATTGAACAAAATGTGGCGGGTCCGTACAATGGAATATTATTTAGCTATAAAAAGAAACATGGAGGGACATTGAAAACATTATGCTAAGTGAAAAAAGACTGAAACAAAAAAAAACAAATATTGTGTAATTCTATTTATTAGAAAGAATCAAATTAGTCAAATCCACCAACTCAAAAAATAGATCACTAGATTTGTGTGTGAATAGGGAGTGACCGTTAATGGGTACATGTTTTCTTTTGGGGGTCATGAAAATGTTTTGGAATTAAGCATTCTTGGTGGTTGCACAACTTTGTGAGCACACTAGAAACCACGAAATTACACACTTTAAAAGGATGGAATTTATGTTATGTGACATATTTAAATAAAAAGAAAATTGGAAGCAAGATTGATTTGGCTCAAAAGCAGTAGTTTGCCAACTCTTCTATTTCCTAATGCTAAATTATCTCAAAAAAACAAAAAAGAAAAAGAAAAGGAAAAAAGAGGATCTAATTTTCTAATCAATTGTCACCAATTAAATTACATAAGTACAGTGACAAAGATTTTATAAGTGACCTAATTTCCAAGGTCTTTATTTTGAATCATATTTTGTTGCATAAATATAATGAATTGGTCCTTCTTTCTATTTGATTTGAGTTGTTATGTATGGGTTTGCTTGTTTGTTATATTAGAGGAACTCATGGTAACATTTCCGCCTGATTTCTTTAAATTTTGAGAAAAATTGTCAGATTTGCTTAATATATGAACTAGGTTAAAATTGTTAAGTCAAAAATCCCCTGACAACTTAAAGCTTTTAGAGTTAAATTGAAATTAAACGTACTTTACCACATTGATCCTCTCAATCTTTCTTGGTACTTGGAATAGACTTTTAATAAGTGTACTTGACTTGATCCTTTGGCCCTTGAAAAAAACAAAAGCCTTGTTTTAGTTGACTGCAAGCTTTTTTTCTCCAGGATTTGTTTGGAACATTTTTCTTTAATATTGATTAGATTCTCTTTTGACACTCCCATGATCTGCCAATACCTCCTCCCTACCCTCCTACACAATTGCACTGGTTAGTTCATCAGTTTTTCTAACTGGAAAATATTTGACTCTTTCTTAATATTAATAGTAGATGAGCACAATTTTTCACATTTTCCTACTGTACACTCTGAATATATCCTGGTTTGGTCCTGTGATAACTAACCATAAAACAAAATAAAGAAAAACTCTGCATGCCTTGCCTTAGTATGCTCTGACTTTGAGTGTTTCTTCGGAGAAATCTGAAGCTAGCATTTTTTCTTCATGAGAAATCTACCGATGATAGTAGTTTATTTTCTCACCATATACAGATGTTCAATTATACTTTTTTTAGTTAAGTTATTAATAACACTAGGACATTTCTGCTTATTAATGTGTATCAATTTTTTAAATTTAATTCCGTGTTCCCTTTGAAACTGTAAGCATTTCAGGAACATTTTCCTTTAATATTTCTTTTAACATAAATTATTTTAAATTTGTAATAATTTCTTCCATGGGGATACCACTCATTTTATCTTTTCTTTCTTTTCCAGTTCTTTCACCTTGTCTCAAATGAGCTTTTGTGTACAAACTTCTATATTTTGTTTTATGTATTTTTCGTAAATCTGATTTTGTGATTTCAAGTTTTTAGTTTTTGTTACTGCTAAATAAATTTTGATTTGTGTAATGAAATTTTTGTCTTATATATTCCTTTCGTTCTCCTTTTTTAGTTCAGTTCTATCACTTATTCTGCACTGTAATCATTTTTTTGGAATCTTTGTTTTTCATATCACTGGGTCTCATAAATTTCTTTGAGAGTATATACAAGATAGAAATGATGGTTAATATTTATTGAATATATAAACTATTTCTTTGAATTTAAGTGAAACAATTTCACTATCATTAGACAATTTCTGATTTCAACAATATTAAAATATGTCATGAATTTAATAAGAAGAAGTATGATATACTAGCTGGTCTGTTACAAATTTTTTTATTATGACATTCAATCCATAACACTACTCTGAAATAATGATCTCAAGTATATTGATGAAGAAACTGGGAATTATGCAGGGGAAGAAAATGGTAAGAATTACAATGAAGACATGGAAAATTATCTGCTAAAGGCCAAGCAGATGATGGTTAGCATTCCCAGGTGACAGGGAAAGTAACTCTCCCTTTCCGGGACTCCCACTTCCCTCCCCCCACAAAGAAACCGGGACAATCATGTGCTAAAGGGAGTTAATTCTTAGCCCCATATCTCTATGGGATGCTTACCTCTGCACAGAAAAGCCAATCCAAAGTCAAACAATGTTGAAGAATACAGTTAAGATATTTTGATTTTCTTAAATGTACTGAGGACCTAGATATATGACTCCCATATACCTCTTTGCTAGGAACTGCGAAGAGCAGAGGCAATCTTGAAAAGGTGTTCTGGACCCCTAAACCATCGCACAAGAAAATACATTTCTGAATAATTGACAATCCTTGAGACTCAGGAGAGGAAAGCTAGTGGAAATGTATATAAAACACAAACTAAATGGAGGAAGCTATAGCTACATAATTAGTCTTAGCATTAAAGAGATTAGTTTCCGATAGATGAGGTGACTTTCAATTTTGTTAAGTGATTCTGCAATGTTCACAGAATGAATGTAAGATTCTAAATCCACTTTTCGATTATCATGTTACCACCAGCCAACAAGACTCTTACAGTTTTGCTTCATGTTATTTATACAAAAATAGATACGATGCATGTGCTATTTTAAACTATATATCTTTGATCCAATATTATACCCTCATGTCTTTCTCCTGTCAGAGATAGATATATCACAATGGTTTGATTTACTGTAAAGCTGTTGTTTTGCTTAATTACTTTGCACCAATTTATAGTATTAATAAGTTGATAAGCCAAATGAAAACACTGATCTATCAACCGGATCTCTATAATCCGTAACATCAGAGGGAAAAGACTAGGTTGGGTGTGCGTGTGAGTGTGTGTGTATGTGTGTGTGTATAAAGGCATGGGATTGTTGAATTTGTGAATCAGGCAGAATCAATTTTAACTCTTCTTTTTTTTTTTTTTTTTTGAGACAGAGTCTCACCGTGTTGCCTGGGCTAGAGTGAGTGCCGTGGCGTCAACCTAGTTCATAGCAACCTCAGACTCCTGGGCTCAAACGATCCTCCTGTCTCAGCCTCCTGAGTAGCTGGGACTACAGGCATGCGCCACCATGCCCGGCTAATTTTTTCTATATATTTTTAGCTATTCAATTAATTTCTTTCTATTTTTGGTAGAGACAGAGTCTTACTGTTGCTCAGGCTGGTCTCAAACTCCTGAGCTCAAGTGATCCACCCGCCTCGGCCTCCCAGAGTGCTAGGATTACAGGCGTGAGCCACCACGCCCGGCCTCAATCTTTCTTGACTCAAGATTTGTATAGATGTAGAATAAGTTTAGTCCTTCTCCTCCTCTTCTTCCTCATTCTCCTTCTTCATGGGGTCTCACTATGTTTCCCACTGAAATACAGTGACTGTTCACATTATACCGTACTACATTCTCAAACTCCTGGGCTCAAGGAATCCTCTTCCCTAAACCTCTCTAGTAGCTGAAACTACAGGCTGCTCCACTGTGCCTGGGTTGACTTTGGTCTTTCTTACAGCTATTGCTTACACTTGAACAAAATTTACAGAAACTGCAAGGATTCTACATCCTATAATATTTCATTCTTTCTATTTTTTTGGTGCCCTCTTAGTTAATATACTTCTAATAAATCAATTTAGAT
>CAUYSK010018260.1:0-15746 GCA_963575035.1 Avahi laniger
TATTGTAAAAGGAATTGCATTTTTGATTTGATCTTCGGCTTGACTGTTGTTGGCATATATGAATGCCTCAGATTTGTGTGTATTGATTTTGTATCCTGAGACTTTGCTGAATTCATTTATCAGTTCTAGGAGTCTCTTAGATTTATTATCATTATTATTACTATTTTGAGACAGGGTCTTGCTCTGTTGCTTGAGCTAGAGTGGAGTGATGTCATCTTATCTCACTGCAACCTCAAAGTCCTGGCCTCATGTGATCCTCTTGTCTCAGCCTCCTGAGTAGCTGGGACTACAGGTCCATGCCACCAAGCCCAGCAAGTTTTTCTATTTCTTTGTAAAGATGAAAGTCTCACCATGTTGCTTAGGTTGGTCTCAAACTCCTAGCCTCAACTAATCTCCTGTCTGAGTCTCCCAAATTGCTAGGATTACAGGTGTGAGTCAATACATCCAGGCAAAATGGGGTTATTCATTTCTAAGTTATAGGAATGTTGAGAAATGTGGTAAGTTTATAAATGTAAAATGCCTTATACTCAGAAGACACCAAATCATTTTTGTTTCCATTTTGTATTTATTCATCCTCAGCTATCAAAATAGTTTTATACAGTCATTATCATTGCAACATGCTAGTGTGTGATTCTTTTTCATAATGTGCAAAGTGAGGTTTGTAGAACTTTTCATTTTCCTCCTATAATTCAGTTATATAAAAATTAAAGTAATATAAGCCAAAATGTCTTGTCAAAGAGAAACCAGGTAAACTGTATTTTGAATTTGTCTTTTACTGAAAATGACATGAAAGTACAGATAGAGAGACATTTATATTCTATAGTTAGTTGTGGCTTTTTAACTGAGTTTCAAGAATGAGCTTCTTTGATAGTATGTCTGCTTTTAATTGAAAAGGTCTTCTGCCTTTCTGTCCTATTTGCATGTAGGCTGACTTGGAATTCCTTGTGTGATATTTGCTGCCATTCTTTCAAAAGTTCTCTGTGTTGGCCAGGCGCAGTGGCTCACGCCTGTAATCCTAGCACTCTGGGAGGCTAGGATTGAGCTCAGGAGTTTGAGCTCAGGAGTTCGAGACCAGCCTGAGCAAGAGCAAGACCCCGTCTCTACCAAAAATAGAAAGAAATTAATTGGACAGCTAAAAACATATAGAAAAAATTAGCCGGGCATGGTGGCACATGCCTGTAGTCTCAGCTACTTGGGAGGCTGAGGCAGGAGGATCCCTTTAGCCCAGGAATTTGAGTTTGCTGTGAGCTAGGATGATGCCACGGCACTCACTCTAGCTAGGGCAACAAAATGAGACTCTGTCTCAAAAAAAAAAAAAAAAAATTCACTGTGTTGACCACTGCAAAATATCTACTCCATCAGTATATATTTTTAAAAGAATCAACAGAAGATTTTAAGCATGTATAGAGAAATACTTTCACCAATTTCATCTTTTATAGTATCAAAAGTTAAATTATAAACTTCTGCATTAGACAAAAATGAAGTAAAGGGGACCAGATTTACCCTCCCTTCTGATACAACACAACTGGGAAAGAAACATAAGAAATAATGGTTTTGTCTGCAGCCATATCACCCTGAACTCACCTGATCTTAGAAGCTAAGCAGAGTTGGACCAAGTTAGTACTTGGATGGGAAACAATGGTATTTTAAAACGTTGTATATCAGGCAACAGAAGACAATGATCTTTGACAGATGGGAAATAAAAGAAGTAAGCTCTATGATTCAGGCACATTAATACCTTGAGAGATATTTTTTAGGCTGTGGCAAAAAGAAGAAAAAGCAAGACAGATTTCAATAGACTCTTTGATTTAAGAAGGTAATGCTGAGAATATGAGGAGACCAAAATGGATAGAGTGTGAAGGAGATAAATTTACAGACAAATAATCTGGAGCTCTGCATATGTAAACCCCAAGCATTCAGCCAAGTATTGAGTGTACATCACACATGAGGGTGAAGAAACTACCCAAAGCTAGAAAAAAGAATCACCCAAAAGTATTAGGGAAAATTGTATATAGTACATACACATGGTCAGTAATAGTGTCTGGTCCTACTAGCCAGACAGAAAAATCTTCATAATTCACAGGAACTTGGGTAGGGTAGTCAAAAAGATTTTGCCTTAGTTGTAGAGAATGATGAAACCTAGACTAAACACTGCTCTGACTCACCTAACAAATCTTAAAACTGATATCTGAAAAAATCAAATGGTTTCCAAGTAATTTATCTGTAACCCAGAACAAAACTCAATAATATTTATAGAAAAACCAGAGTAGCTATCACACAACAAGGCAAAATTCACAATGTCAGGCATCTAATAAAAAAAATGGCAGACATACTTAGGAAAATATAATCTATACTTTGGGAATAAATCAATCTGTTGGTATAAACCCAGAAATGACATAAATGTTAGAATTAGTGGGCAAGAATATTTAAATAGTTATTAAAAATGGCTTAATATTATTAAATGTGTATATGTGTCATATATTTTCAAAAAGAGATATGAATGGAATAAAAAAAGACCCAAATCAAACTTTTAGAGATGTAAAGTACAATGTCTGAGATTAAAAAATACACTGAATGGATTAGATATTTTAAAAGAAAAGATTAGAGAACTTGAAATAAAGACAAAGTAAAATATCTTTAAGTGAACAAAGCATCAGTAATCAGTGGGGGTATGCTAAGCAACCAAATGTACATGTACTAAAGTCCCCTAAAGAGGTGGATAGACAAAATATTTAAAGAATAATGACCCAAATTTTATTAAAATTGATAAAAAATATAAAAGCAGAAATTGAAGAAGTATGAAGAACCCAAGCACAGTAAACAAAGAAAAGTACACACACATACACACACACAAAATTGTAATCAAATTGCTCAAAACCAGAAATAAAGGAAAAATATTTAAAGCAGAAATAGAAAACATAGTTTTCTTGGAACAAGCATGCAGATGACAGCAGATTTACCATCAGAGACAATGAAAGGAAGAAGACAGTGGAGCAACATCTTTAAGGTTCCAACAGAGAAAATGTGTCAATTTATAGAATTCTTTTCTCAGCCAAAATATCTTCCAAAAACAAACAAAAAATAAAGATGTTTTCAATATATAAAAATGGAAAGACCTGACCAGCCAGACCCATACAGGCAGATCTGCATTAAAAAAGGTAAAATGCAGTTTTTCAGACAGAAGAAAAAGCACACCAGATGGAAAAAAATGAACCTCCACACTGGAGTGAAGATCACTGGGAACTGAAGCTACATAGAAATATATGTAAGATTTTTTTCTTATCATTTAAATATATTTAAAATATAATTGATTATTTAAATAAAATTAATAATGTAGTGTGGGATATATAGAATATGTATAAGTAAAATGTATGAAAACAATATCACAAGGTCATGAGGAGAGAAATAGAAGTTTATGAGGATTTTTTATACTGTATGTAAAGCAGTATAATATCTCTTGAAGGCAAATACTGATAAAAAAATGATGCTTAATATAAATTCTAAAACAACCAGTGTTTTTTTATTTAAATACAGAAATTTCCACAGAAATCAGATGTGATAGTGATTATTATGATACCAGTATTATAGGAAGTGAACTCAGAGGTACAGTAACTTGCCTGAGGTCATATGGCTATTAAGTGTTAAAGCCAAAGAGTCTGACTTCCACACTCAGGCTCTCAGCCATTATGTTGATAGAAGATATGTTTCTGTCTTCAAGATGGTATACATCCGCCTACTAGAGAATTAAAATCACTCAGAGTATTTTTATCTCACACTGACTCTGAAGTTCAGGTTTAATGGTCAAAGGAGACTTACAACTCTGCCAAGAAAAATTGTGAATTACTTTGAAGATAGGCAAAAAATGATTACTGGATGTCCTCTCTGGAGCATTCTTTTAGGGTTAGCTCTATCTTTCATTGTTTTTGAACTATTTTCCATTTATTATTTTGTACAAATCTGGTAATAATATGTGATTCTTGCCCATAAAATGAATTGTATCCAGTGGAAGTTATTTAGTATTTCTCTGTGAGTATTAATCTGTTCATCTATTTGTAAATTCATTTTGTCATCCCTGATGACCTATAGATACATGTCTTGAACTCTGAATTCTCCTTTGAACCTGTTGTAACATCTTACTGGTACTCTTTTTAAGTAATTAGTTAAATATAGTCATTGATGTATGTTCATGTTCTCTTTGAATGAAAGTTGTAAAATTACATTTCAGAGAAAAAAGTATATATTAGTACTACATAACTATTGTAGAACAAAATTGAAGTAAACAATATAGTTGACTATAGGATGGAGATGTCAAACAGGAAGTATGAAGAGTATTATTTTACCAAGAAGGATAGTAGTTGCTTTTATTTTTGTTTTCAAAGGAAAAATATTTAATATAAAAGTTCAAGATTCACATGATATAAATAATAAAATTTATGAAATATCCTTCTCTTGATGAGTTCAGCGTTTGCATTTTTTCTATTTTAACTTATCTTGCCATCTTACCCTCTATGCTTTTCAATTGCTTTCTCCTACATTGACAGATACCCACTACCCTGGTGGTATAGAAATTTTACTATCATATAAGCTAGGATGATTACTATTATTTATAATTTTTTTAAGACTAGTCAAGTACAATAGTGAGAAGGAGAAAAAGAGTAGAATAAAGAATTCTAGTAGCCTCTTGGTTGAATCCTTGGGGTTCTCTAGATATAGTATCATATCATCAGCAAATAGTGAGAGTTTGATCTCTTCTGTTCCCATTCGAATGCCTTTAATTCCACTCTCTTGCCTGACTGCTGTGGCCAGGAAGAAGTCATCAATTTCTTGTAAGCTATCCAATTTGTTGATGTTGTGATATTTTAGTGTAGTAGAGCTGTTTAAAATCCAGGTAATAGGGTACATTCGTAACATAGATATCTCAAAAGGCCATGCTGAAGGTAGAGATTTGAGAGTCATCGATTTTCAAGCATTTAAGAGATGAAAAGTTCAAAGCATAATTAGGAGGTGGACTGTGGAAGGAAAATTAATGGAAAAGTCCTGTGGGAGTGAACATTAATAAACAAAGAGGTTAATGTGAGGAATTAGACCAGGTGCCAGCACCTTGTATAGAAGGTAAGGGTTACTGGGAGGAGACACGTCCATAAGCTGCAAAACTCAGAAGGAATTAGGCCACTAACATGCTGAGAGAGAGAGGGAGAGAGAGAGACAGAGAGAGAAAGAGAGAGAGAAAATCCCTATAAATATTTATGGATCTCATTAATTTTCAGACACTTTGGAAAGAGACGGGGCCCTCAAGTCACTCTAAGACATGTTCAAGATCTTAGTTCAACCCCTCCCCCACCCTCCAAGCAATGTTTATTCCTTTATCATATGCCCCAAAGCTTCTGTCCAACTTATCTTTAGTGGGACAGTGTAATGTAAAGAAAAGAGCATAGTTTTTGAAGTTTGATTTAATCCTGGCTCTGCTATGCAACCTCGGATAGGTATTTAACCTCTATGAGCATGGTTTGTTGCGTTCGTAAGATGGGAACAAGTAATTCATAAGTCTGCTAGGATAATGTTATTACCTATGTAAAGGATCTATACAGGTGTGTGAATGCACCCACCCTAAAATACACATAGGCATATTCATAACCCATCTCCAAACTACATATGCTATCATCTTGAGACAACTCTGAGAATGCGCTTCCTTACACTCAATAGCAATTTTTAAGCACTGTTCTTAATTTTATCCCTTGGAGGGATCAAGGACAAAGATTTGTCCTTCTTGTCTAAGTGGGAGGAAGATGAAGAAAATACAGGAAAAGGGAGCCAAAGATTGTGTTTACATCAAAGGTCCTGAAGTCAGGATGATTTGAGGCATTTAATACATGTGAAAGTATGGTAACTGCGTCTCAGATTAAGTCAAGTGCATTTGAAAGCTTTCCCACCTGTGAAAGTTTCTCTAAGTAATTCTCTCAATAGGTTCACCTCAGGAAATTAACACACCCCAGGACCAATTGAAGTTCTCATCAATTAAGCTAATTGACACAGCAGGCTTAACCTATTCCCCAGAAGTGAATATAAAGCACTTGTTCAACAAAGACCTCTTAAATCTTTTCAAAGCCTTCCCTAGTTAACTGATTGAATGCTAAAACTATAGTAATATATCTGTATATGTGTGTGTATATATATGGATAAACTTTAATAATATCAAACTCACCCTCCAATTAGGTAGGCCTGGTGTTGGGATTGGAAGATATATATTCAATTAAACTTATGATGTTATGTTTCATGTTTAAAGTATCAAGATTTCTATACTGTTTTTAAGGAAATGAATGTTCTAGTGAAATTCTTTTTAGCTTTTTAAAAATTGTCTTTATTCACCTGAAGAATGGACATATTTGAAACTCGGACTTGGAGTGGGGGAAAGGGCAACATACGTAACCTAAGCATCTGTACCCCCATAATATGCTGAAATAAAAAGAAATTGTCTTTATTATTTTTGTTACAACCAAAAAATAATATGAAATAATCACATTAAAATGTTGCCTTAATTTCATTATACATTTTTTGCCAATCTTAAGATCCCGCTGATATTGAATTAAGAAAAAGTAAAATGAAACAGAACAGAGAATGTGAAAGTTATTTTAAAAATTTAAATGGTTTTTAAAGTAGAGATTATTATTATTATCTTAGAAACCACACTATCTAATGATTTTTCTTGGGTCTCTTGTTGAGAAGTGTAGGCCTTCATTCCACCTATAAAATGAATTTTTATCTTATTCTCCATTTTGCTACTGTACTGTCTGTCTGAACTTGGAACATTTATTTAACCTCTCTGTATCTCAGTTTTATTAGTAGTAAAATGAGCCTGGTAAGGATCTCTGTTTGAGAGGGTTGTTCTGCAAATCAAAATGAGAAAATGCTGTAAAACTTTTAGTGTATGTGCTGGTACTAGTGAGCATTCAATAAATGTGAGATATTATTGGCAGGAAAATAAGAGGAAAAAAAAGAAGAGAAAAGGAGAGTCCTTCCAGGTGGTGGGAATATTACAAGCCAAAAACACAGAGACAGAGCTTAGCCATGCATGGTGAAGGGCAAGGTGCTGCTGAGCTAGAAGAAATACTGATTTCACAGCAGAATAGAGGAAAAAATTGAGAGTAACTGCTGATGGCTCATGGGGACTTTGTAAAGCCAAACTGAAAGTCTGGGTTTTGAGTTTTATTCAGTGGGTGGTAGAAAGCTTTTATTTGTTTGTTTTCTTATTTAGTTTTAATAATAGTAAGTGAAATGATCAAATAAACCTTTTCAGTAGATTTACCTGGAGCAATTAGTAGATGTTAACTTTGTAAATCTGAAATTTCCTGACTAGAAACCAGTCAAAAAATTATTGTAAGAGTTTGGAAATACGTTAATGGTATTTATGGGGTTACACAGCAAGATAAGTAGAAGCCTTTTAAAGATAATTTGTTGTGGTCTTTTTCCAACCCTGAATTTTATGTGAAAGGAAATCAAAGTGTAAAGTCAACTAATGATTTACTCGGGTCATACCACGAGTTCTATTAGATCTAGGCCTAGAACCCGATGTTCATGTTACCGGGCCAATGCTATTTCCTTAACACCAAGCTATATCAATTCAACAATATGTTCAATATTGAATGTATACTATGAGGCATTCATATAGTTGCCTCAGGCCATATAAAGAGAAGATCCGAGTTGTAAAAATATCATGGCTTGTGCTTTCGACTTGGAGTATTTGATGGTGTCACAAGATATTATTTCACAAATTTGGAAAGAGTTAATTACTGCAGGTTAATTACTCCATTTCCAGTGACTTGAATAAATACGGCTGTATTACCTGTCAACCAAGACACTTTTCAAAAAAATATTCAATTTCTAAGCCTCATTGGGTTATTAGTCAGTGCATTAACTTGGTCATTGAATGGTAAGACCAGGCTTGGCCATAGTTTTCACAGAACAGAATCTTGGAAATGGATAATAATGGGCTGTTTCTTTAATGTGAGCAAACAAATTTGACAATATTATTTTTCTGGGTATCAAACAAAACAAAACAAAACAACACTAACCTCTTGATATTGAAATTGCTCTTTGAACTCCTCTGAAGATGCCATTACTGTCCATATCTCAGCAATCAAAGTACCCACCAGAAGGCAGAGCTTCCTGGGGTCGTGTGTGTGTGTGTGTGTGTGTGTGTGTGTGTGCGCGCTCACGGGCGTTCACAAGAATGAGGAAGTCATTCTGCCTTTCTGGTTGGAATGTCTGTATTTGATCATCTATTCTTGAAATGACTCACAAAGAATAAAAATAATCATCCTACTCGAAGTGGCCAGTTCCCAAACTTTGTTATCCATACACTAAGAGATAAGAAGCTTGGTCCAAATTGTATTAATAATTCAATGCATTGCTTTCTTTATCATTAAGACCTTGCTGCTAAGAAGCTGTCAGGTGTCTGAAACAGAATGCTTAGTGCCAGGGTTGATTGTGGCCAATCTCTTTATCTTGACACAAACCTACAACAGAGTTTATAGTTAGCACAATTTGTGCATCACATCTTGAGTAGCACTGATGTAGAAAAATGCTTTCTGTGGCAATTTAACTTTATTTGTTGTATTAAAAAAAACACATGCTGTAAGATCTACCCTCTTCACAAATTTTTAAGTGTACAGTACAGTATTGCTATCTATAAGCACAGTGTTGTACAGAGGTCTCTAGAACCTTTCTCATCTTTCATGAGTGAAACTCTATATTTATTAAACAATAACTCCCCATTTTGTCCTCTCCCCAGATCCTGGCAATCACCATTCTACTTTCTGCTTCTACATTTGACTAGGTTAGATTCCTCATACAAGTAAAATCATGTGGTATTTGTGCTTCTGTGACTGGCTTATTTCACTTAGCATAATGTCTTCAAGATTCATCCATGTTGTATGACAACCTAAAAGTCCACTGATGGAGGAAGGGACAAAGAAAATGTGATATATACATAAAATGAAATAGAATTCAACCATAAAAATAAGGAAATCTTCTCATATGTGACAATTTAAATTTAAAGTTTCAGTGACTGCTGCTGTAATTAATATTGTAATTTAACAAACGTTAACTCTATATTAAGAAAAAAATGAAAGAAACTGCGTTCATCCATTGACATTGATCTTATAAGCAATTTGATGAAAGCAATTCTTATGTTAATAGTTACAGTTCCATTTCTAACAGCTTAATCAGGAAGTTACTAAAATTATAATACAGTCAAACTCAATGTATCCATCACCCAATTCCTCCAAATAATTATATGTTACATAATTACAATACAGCATTAAAATCAGACAATGATACAATGTGTGTATTTACTTCTAAGTCATTTTATTACACATGTAGGTTTGTGTAACCACTGTCACAATAAAGACGTAGAGCTATTCCTTCACCACAAAGACTTCCCTTTATGGTCACATCCACCTTCCCCACCCCTACCGTCCCTAATCCCAAGCAATTAATCAGTTATCCATCTTTAAACTTTTGTCATTTAAAGAATGTTACATAAATGGAGTCATACAACATGTAACACTTTGGTACTGACATTTTAAACTCAGCATAATTTTATGGAGATTCATCAAAACTATTGAATTTATGAATAGTTTGTACTTTTTTATTGCTGAATAGTATTCCATGTAACACAGTTTGTTTTACCATTCACTGTAGAGGAACATTTTAGTGTTTCTAGTTCGAGGTTAATACAAATAAATCTTCAAGGAATATTTGTATACAGATTTTTATGTGGAGATAATATTTCATTTCTCTGGAAAAAATGCATAGGAGTACTATTGTTAAGTCTTGCGGTAAATATATGTTTACTCTTAAAAACTGCCAAACTATTTCCCAGAGTGTCTGTAGCATTCTACATTCCCAGAGGAATGTGTGAGAGATCCAGTTTCTCCACATCCTCACCAACATTTGGTGTTGTTACTCTATTTTAGCTGTTTTAATGAGTGTGTAATGAGATCACGTTATGGTCTTAATTTGCATTTCCCTAATGGCTAGTGGTATTGATCACATTTTCATGTGCTTATTTGCTATCCACATATTCTCTTTGATGAAATCTTCATGTATTCTTCCCGTTTTCTAATCAGAATTTTTTCTTTTTTTTTTTTAATTTCAGAGTATTACGGGGGTACAAACGTTTAGGTTACATATATTGCCTTTGCACCACCACCCAAGTCAGAGCTACAGCATGCCCATGCCCCAGAGAGTGTGCACCGCACCCATTAGGTGTGAATATACCTATCCCCCCACCCCTCCCACCTGCCCAACACCTGATGAATGTTACTTCCATAAGTGTTGATCAATTAGTACCAATTTGATGGTGAGTACATGTGGTGTTTATTTTTCCATTCTTGTGATACTTCAGTTACTAGAACGGGCTCCAGCTCTTTCCAGAATAATGCAAGAGGTGCTAGATCACCACTGTTTTCTGTGGCTGAGTAGAACTCCATGGTATACATATAACACATTTTATTAATTCACTCATGCATTGATGGGCATTTGGGTTATATTAAGTCTTCCATTCCATGGACATGGCATTTTTCTTCATTTATTTAGAATTTTTTTTTACAGCTTTCATCAGTGCTTTGCAGTTGTCAACATGCAAGTCCTGTACATGTTTTGTTAGATTTACTTCTAAGTATTTCATTTTTAAGTGATTATGAATGGCATTACATTTCTGATTTAAGTGTATATGTGTTCATTGCTCTTATATAGAAATACAATAGTTTTTTGTATGTTAAACTTCTGTCCTGTGACCTTACCATACTCACTTATTTTAGGAGTTTTTCATAGATTTCTTGGAAATGTCTTTGTAAACTTATGTCATCGGAAAACGGGGACAGTTTTATTTCTTCCTCTCTGATCTATATGCCATTTATTTCCTTTTTTTATCATAATGTGTTGTCTAGAACTTCATCCCCATGTCGGGTAAGAATGATGCAAGCAGGACACCCTTGCCTTGTTCTCAACCTTAGAGGAGAAAACGTTCAGTCTTTCATTGTTAGATATGACATTAGCTGAAGTCTTTTTTTTGGTAAATGTTCCTTATCAGATTGAAGAAATTCCCCATTATTCTTACTTTTCTGGGAGCTTGTATCATGGAAGATGTTCAATGTCATCAGATTTTTTTGCATCAATTTATACGATCATTTTTCTTTTGATTTTACTTCCTTAGCCAGGTAATATAGTAGATTATATTGACCAATTTTCAAACCAGCCTTGCATCTCAGGAATAAAGCATACTTGGTCATGGTTCATATTTTTTTAATATATTGCAGAAATCTATATTCTTACTTTTCATTAAGGATTTCTATCTCCATAATTATGAAGGATATTGTTGTTTAGTTTTCTTCTTTTGTATTGCCTTTCTCTGATTTGATAGAAGATAATATCAGCTATGTAAAACGAGTTGGGAAATGTTCTCTTTGTTTTCTGGAAGAGAGTGTATGGAATTTACATTAATTATTTTTTAAACTTTTGATAGAATTCTCCAGTGAAAGCTTCTGGTCCTAGAGACCTTCTGTTTCGGAAGTTTTAAAATTGTGAATTCAATATCCTCTCTTTTTAGGACCCCAATGATCCAAATGTTAAATCTTTTGCAATAATCCCACATATCCCTCATGAACAGACTTATTCAGTCTGTTTTCTAATCATTGTCCGTATTTGTAATGTTTATTTTTGTATATTCATATTCACTGATTCTTTCTTCTGTTCTTTTCATTCTGCTTTTGATCCCATCCAGTGAGTTTTTAATTTTATTATTATATTTTTTAATTTTAAATTTCCATTTTCTTCTTTATATCTTCTTTCTTTGCTGTGACTTTCCATATTTTCTTTCATTTCAGGCACGTTCATATTTGCTTATTAGAGTGTTTTTATGATGGCTGCTTTTAAAGTCCTTGCCAGATAATTTTAACATATTTTATTGCGTACTTCAACTATTTTATTTTAGATACCGTTAGAAACCATTGTTAGGTGCTTAGAGTATTTTATATTCTATATATTTATCAGAGAAAGTCCAATTAAGATTAATAAAGTCCCATTACTGGACATCTACCCAAAAGAACAAAAGACACTCTATGAAAAAGACACCTGCACCCGAATGTTTATAGCAGCACAATTCACAATTGCAAAGATGTGGAAACAACCCAAGTGTCCATCAATACAGGAGTGGATTAATAAAATGTGGTACATGTATACCATGGAGTACTATTCAGCTTTAAGAAACAATGGTGATATAGCACCTCTTATATTCTCCTGGAAAGAGCTGGAACACATTCTACTAAGAGAAGTATCCCAAGAATGGAAAAACTAGCACCACATGTACTCACCATCAAATTGGTGTTAACTGATGAACACATAAGTGCACATATAAGAATAACATTTATTGGATGTCAGGCAGGAGGGAAGGGGAGGGGAGGAGGGGACAGGTATATGCATACACAAAGAGTGCGACGCACATCATCCGGGGGATGGACACGCTTGAAGCTCAGACTTGGGGGAGAGGGGGGGCAAGGGCAACGTACGTAATCTAAACATCTGTACCCCATAATATGATGAAATTAAAAATAAGATTAATAAAGTATATTTTTCTGACTCTAAGCTTATTATAAAGGATAATCAATAGAATATGTAAAATTGATAGTTTGAGAATATGAATTAATGCTGTAAATAATAGAAAGATTTTTCTTTGTTGTAATCTTCAAGCATTAAAATTTAAAATATTTAAGTTTTTTTAATATAACAATCAATTGGGTTATCTAGAATTAGAGTATATGCAAGTGTCTTCTAAATATATGTTTATATTATATGCATAGCATCTTAACCTGGGCAATTTTTCATGAATCTGCTTCATAATTTGTTTTATGGTATCTTTCTGGAGATGTGCTTTTCTTTTCTCAGCACTCATGAGACTATTTAAAATATGTTGCGAACACTCTTATGGTGATACAATATTAAGAAATTTAACAAAATACAGATTGCTTGTATATATTAAACATTAAACATGTGGAATGCATGCAAATACTGAAGATTCCTGGGTGACCTTAGCCTGAAAAGTGTACTCACCCCATCTGCAACTATTGACATTTATTCCCTTTTCTGGGATAGCAGGAGGGACTTGGTAGACACTTGGTTTCGTTCAGTTCCTCAGCTTTATCCATACTCTGTGGGCATGAAAAGTCTTAGAGACAACTAGAAAAACCATCTCAGCTCTACCTGTGGTCCAACAACTATTTATCCTTTATGATGGGTCTTCATCCTTCTCTATATTATTTGAGCTGTTATCAAAGCAGCACACCCTAACCCTCACCTCCCTGGGAGCAAGAAGTTACTATCCAGGAAAG
This sequence comes from Avahi laniger, assembly GCA_963575035.1. Classification (NCBI taxonomy): domain Eukaryota; kingdom Metazoa; phylum Chordata; class Mammalia; order Primates; family Indriidae; genus Avahi; species Avahi laniger. The sequence goes on from CAUYSK010018260.1 coordinate 13,386, forward strand.
CCACACTACTACCCCACTTCTCCAGAGCCTTGAGAGGGAGGGGCATACATTTACTATATTGGAGGTTACTATTGGTTTTCTTCTTTAGGGATAGGCCCCCCAAAATCACTTTCTATCCTGTTGCTTCTTTTCTCTGCATATAATTCTCTAAAGACCTCTTTGCTGACTCTATTCACAATATTTTCTACCCTGTTTTTTTATCATATTTAGTTGTTATGATTTTATATGTAAATAAGTGAAACAAATACTATAAAGTGCTTAACACAATGATAGATAGAAAGTACTTAGTAAAGGCCAGATATCATAATTTTTCTAACTATTAATTTGTGATAATGTTTAATAAAATATTTTATATTAGTTAAAGAAATAACTATAACTTATTAATTGTGAAGTAAAGTGGTATTTTAATGAAATAGGTTTGATAACAGTGACAGGAAAAATGCATTTAACCCTAAGACCCCATATTAAATTACTTTTACAATCAGTAAGATTTTAAGTGGAGTGCTTCTTATTTTTGAATATTTTTTATAAGTATCTCCTTTCTCTAATTAATAAATATTTTATGCATGGTTATCGAAATATGTAAGTACAAGGACTAGGTCAGTCAGACATTTATAAGTCTGATTCCCTCTGCATCTCCTCTAGTGCTTCCCAGAAAGAGACCATGCTGTGGTTCCTTCAGCTCTCCAGGGCAGAGAGGGTGTGCAGGGTTCACCTAATACATGTTGACTTTTCTCCCTAACCCGTGACCCACTGACATGGGAGCTGAACTGTGTCCCCTTTGCCTGAGGGCATGTGGAAAGAGTGTGACACTGGCACTCTACCAAGGGAGGAGAAGTCACTAAAGGTGAACTAAAGAATCTTTATAAAAGAAATTGTTTAACTGAAACAATACTGACATTTTGGACTTCGGCTATACTATACAAACACTGATTTTTCCAGTCTTTGTGACTAATAAGAGACAATATCAAAATAGAAGAATTTTACATGATAAGGAGTACATATCATTCATAAACTCTCTCAATCCCAGAGTCACAAACAAAAGATCATAGAATTTTTAAACATTACAACATACTTACATCACCAAGAAGTAGTTTACACTGTGAACACAGTGTAATATAACAGATACAGAAACCACAAATATTTCCTTAAATGACAATAGATTTCAATGTTTGTCTTACCTGTGATTAAGACATTGAAATATAATTGCTATTCTTTTTAACTCAGTATATTCATAAACAATCTATGTCCAATTGTTTCTTGATATTTTAATTTAGGTAAAATTATGACACTATGAAAATATCAAAAGAACCCCAAACTAGGTTGAAAGTATGCAAAAAGAGGATTATAATGTCAGTGTTATTCTACATCCATAATTACACATCTTTCATTTAATTCACCCTTTTTCATGTCATATTTTCCTGTCTGGCCTCTCCCCACAAGATTTTACTTAACACTTCATAGTTCACAGGGTCACAGCACAATCGTATCTGATTTCTTTATTAGTTAACCAACAAGAAAATGAACACTAAGTGTTCTATGCTATATTACATAGCAAAGGTACAAATTATAAAAAAATTCAAAGATACTAGGATCTTTATTTCAAATAGCTTCTAACTTTATTGGAGTAAACAAAGCATAGAGAAGTGCAAGAATTACCAGGACAGTGCATAATGAAACAGCAGACCTTGGTGTGCCACAGAGAAGTGTGTGAACCTTCAATAAAAGGAAATTGCTGGATGATTGTTTTCCATCCCTTGACCTTTAGTCTGAAGACATCTTTGTGGGTTAGATGCGTTTCCTGTAGGCGGCAGATACTAGGCTTGTGGATTTTTATCCCCTCTGCCAGCCTGTATCTTTTCAGAGGACAGTTCAGGCCATTCACATTTATTGAGAGGATTGAGATTTGTGGTAGATTTCCACTCATATTGTTGAGTGAAATCCTATTGTTTTGTTTTGCTCCTTGAGCCATCATGACGTCCATGTTTTAGGCTTTAACTCTTGAATAATTTTACTTTGAAAAGTGTCTATTATGCTGTCCAGTGTTTAATGAAGGACTGAGTACTTCCTGTAGGGCTGGTCTGGTCTTTACAAAATCTATCAGTGATTGCTTGTCTGGGAAAGATTTTATTACTTCCTTGTAGATGAAGCTTAATTTTGCCGGATAAAGAATTCTGGGTTGGGCATTATTCTGTTTTAGAAGATTAAGAATAGGGACCCAGTCCCTTCTGGCTTGTAGACTTTCAGATGAGAAATCAGCAGTTAGTCTGATCAGCTTTCCTTTATAGGTTATTTGTTGCTTTCATCTCGCTGCTCTAAGAATTGCTTCTTTCGTATTTACTTTGGTCAGTCTAATAACTA
>CAUYSK010018261.1:0-56568 GCA_963575035.1 Avahi laniger
ACATATTTTAAAAAGCATATTAAATGTGGGATTAGAATCTATGTGCTGACAGCCTGTTAGGAAAATGAATCTCAGTCATTACTGAAGTTCTTTCACCTTCCCGATGATGAACAAGAATCAAGGAGTCACAAGCAATGCACAGAAATGAGAGAAAGTACCTTTATTCTTCAGCTCATCATAGTTGTCTATATTCTAATTGTCCCAGATTATAAGGACTCCTGATGCTTTTGGTTCTCCTGCTTATGAGCCAAATTTGGGCCTGGAAATCTTTGCTGGTAGTAGGAGCCATGGAGTCCAAGCTCCAGGTTCCCTATGGGCAGTCCTCAGGCATTGCCCTGGATATTTATTCACAGCCACCCTGGTGTGTTTCAAAGGAGCTAGGCATAATGTACTTTTTACATTGCCATCTATTTGGAGTCTTTCGGAAACCTTCCCTTCTCTCTCACAAACTTTAAAGTCATCCACCTTTTTTTTTTGATATTACCAAAATACACAGAAACATCAAATGTCTAGAAATCAGAAACCAGGAACATAGTTATAAACATGTAACAAATATTTAGTAGAGCAACAACAAATCTCTCCCAGGGCAAGGAAACAAAAAAATCTCACTACCTACTTGAAAGGGGGAAGGTGAGTACAGGGGGAATAAAGCACACATTAATATCTCAACAAATCATCCTGCCCACTTATACTTCAAGTAAAAATAAATCATTGTGATATATTTTAATTTTAGCTGCATATTTGACTTGATTTATTAATATTTTATTTCCACAATAAAAGACAACTTAATTACTCATGGCAGTGACATATATGTTCCTTGAAAAGTTATAATAGCTTACCTAGTAAATGTTGAGTCTCATGATTGTATTACAAGTGACTCATTAGCAAATTGTGATTATTATAATTATATCCTTAATAAAATATATCACTAAATAAATGCCTGTTATGTGTCAAAATATGTTAGAAGATTTGCACACATTATCTCATTAACTCTCAATGAAGTTAAAACAGGTATTATTATTCCAATATTTCACATTAAATTCAATTAAGTTAAATTCACATAGGAAGTAGAGACACCTTGATTCAATCTCATGTCTGTACATTGCCTGATATCATTTAATAGTGTCTCATGATGGTGATATTTTCATAGTTATTTTTTATCCAAACAACTCTTACATCAATTTTGAGACAACATATTTTCCTTAGCAAACATCAATTTCATTGTTAATTTCAAAGATTAGTATGGAGTTGTGCATGTTTATCTTCTTTTTTATAAATTCTCCTCAGTACCTTTAGTAGTATAACTATCTCTATTTTTTCATGTTTATTTGAGTTTTAACAAACACCTTGATTAAAATAATGTTTTTTGCAATTGCTTCATTAAAATATTTTATTTTACTTATTCTTTTTCCATTAATTCATCAAATTTTGTCTTACATTTTTAGTTGATTTTCTCCTGTTTTTTATATCGACAGTAGAATGCTTATTTGTTTATTTTCATTATCAGTTACAGTGGCAAAAAAATAGACCTTTCTTTAAAGATTTTTTAGAAGTATTCAATTTAATTTGAACTGTCTTATTATTGCTATTATTAGATTATATTAGTTTTGGTTGCTTCTTTGGGAATTTATTTATTAATTCATTGAATGTTTATTTAGAGTTTTAGCAATCCAGGGCTTGTTCTTTGGGCCGCTGATACAATGAAGTATGTGACAGACAAGATTCCTTGCACCTGGATCTTCATTTTTATGGAGGGTGAACGGTGAGAGTGAAACAATACGCAATTTCTTCATTGTTCTGTATACTGTCCCTAAACTGAGTAGCTGCTGTTAAGATTTGAGTAAGTCTCTCATTGTCATCCTAATGTCAGGGACATGTATGTGTAGGTGGGCAGTGTTAACCACAGGAAAAGAGGAGGGGGGCAAAAATGAGGAGGCCGATGAGCATTTATAACCTAACCCGCAATGGCGGGGACTCGTGGTTACAGACTTCTCCTGGTCAGGAGCATAAACAGAAACTACGAACTCCTGTCCAAAGGTAACCTTTTTCCCATTAACATAGTGAAAATCACACCCAACAGCGCCAAGACAGTTTACAAATGTCATGGCAATCCCTGGAAGGTACCCTATAAGGATAAAATTAGGGACAGCCCTTAGCTCTAAGAACTCTCCACCCTTTCCCCAGGAAAATAATGACTATTCAACCCACCATTTAGCATATCATAAGGCATATATATAAAAGCAGAAGTGTGGTAAGACTCCAGTATCTTCTTCACCCCTGGAGATAGGCCAGTTTACCCTCAGGAAACATACTTTCCCTTTCTATTTCTGAGCTGAAAAGCCTGCAATAAAAGCTGCTTGTATGGAAGTGCTAAGTGTCTGTCATTACTCTGTAAGCACCAGTCCGGCTTGCAATTTTTCCAAGCAAGGAGTCAAAGAATCTGGACGACACTCCTCAAAAAAATCAACCCTCGTTGCAGAATTTCACACAGTTCAGTGTATATATCCCATGTATAGGTCTGTGAACTGAAAACATTGAATTTATCCCTTCTAACTGTATTTTTGTACCCCTTAACTCACAACCCACTTCTCTTCACCCACTCCCATCCCCCCATTCTCTGTTCTCTTTCTTCTCTCTACCTCCATGTGGTCTGATATTTTAGCTCCCACGTATAAGTGAGAACATGTGATATTTGTGTTTTCATTCCTGGCTTATTTCATTTATGATGGTGTCATTCAATTCCATCTACATTGCTGCAAATCACATGATTTCATTCTTTTTTATGAACAAGTAGTACTTAATTCTGTGTATATATCATATTTTCTTTCTCTTTTCATCTGTTTATGGACACTTGAGTTCATTCTGTATCTTTGCTATTGTGAGTAGTGCTGTGACATACATGTGAATGCATGTATTTCTTTGACATACTGGTTTATTTTCCTTTGGGTAGCTACCCAGTAGTGGGATTAATGGATCAAATGGTAGTTCTCCTTTTAGTTCTTGAAAAATCTCCATACTGTATTCCGTAATGGCTATACCAGTTTACATTCCCACCAATAATTTATAAGAATTCATTTTCTTTATATCCTTGTCAATATCTATTATTTTTTTTTCTTTTTCATAATAGTTTTTCTGACTGGGGCAAGATAATATTGTGGTTTTGATTTGCATCCTTCTGGTGGTTAGTCATGTTCAGCACTTTTTCATACACCTGTTAGCCATTCGTACATCTTCTCTTGGTAAATATCTATTAATATCCTCTACTGAAGTTTTAATGAGATTATTTATTGTTGTTGTTTTTTTTCCTGTTGAAATGTTTGAGTTTCTTGTATATTCGGAATATTAGTCCCCTGTCACATGAATAGTTCGCAAATATTTTCTCCCATCCTGTATGCTGTCTATTTATTTTGTTGATTATTTCTTTAGTTGTGCAGAAAATTTCAGTTTAGTTAAGGCCAATTTGTCTATTTCTATTTTTGTTGCCTGTGCTTTTGTAGTCTTAATCATAAATTTCTTGTGTAGAACAATATCTAGGAGAGTTTTTCTTAGGTTTTCTTCCAGTATTTTTCTAACTTGGGGTCTGATGTTTAAGTCTTTAATCCATTTTGAGTTGAATTTTGTGTATAGTGAGAGATGGGTTCAAGTTTCATTTTTGTGCATATGGCTATCCAATTTTCCCAACATCATTTATTGAAGAGGGCGTCCTTTCCCCAGTGCAAGGGCTTGTCAAGGCCCAGTTGGCTGTAAATATATGGCTTTATTGCTGGATTCTCTATTCTGTTCCATTGGTCTATGCATCTGTTGTTCCACCAATATCATGCTATTCTGGTTACCATACCTTTGTAATATAATTTGAAGTCAGGTATTGAGATGCCTCTAGGTTTGTTTTTTTTGCTCAGGATTGCTTTGGCTATTCAGGCTCTTTTTTGGTTCCATATGAATTTTAGCATTATTTTTTCTAATTCTTTTAAGAATGATGTGTTTTGACAGAGATTACATTGAATCTATAGATTGCTTTGGCCAATATGGTCGTTTTAATAAAATCAATTTTTCTGATCCATGAACATATAATGTCTTTTTATTTGTTTTTGCCATCTTCCATTTTCTTCATCAGTGTATTGTAGCATCCATTATACAGGACTTCTACCTCCTGAGTTAAACTTCTTTTTAAGTATTTGGTTCCTTAGCTTTTGTAAATGGGCTTTTCTTCTTGATTTTTTTCTCAGCTAGATCCTTATTGGTGTATAGAAACACTACTGATTTTTGCACATCTATTTTTATAATTTGCAATGTCACTGAATTTATTTATCAAATCTAAGAGTTTTTTGGCAGACTTTTGGTTTTTCTAGCTATAAGATCTTATCATAAACAAAGAGGGACAGTTCAACTTCATCATTTCCAATTTAGATGCCTATTGCTTTCTCCTGCCTGAATGCTGTCACTGAGAATTCCAGTATTATGTTGAATAGGAGTGGTGAAAGTGGGCATCCTTGTTCTATTCCAGGATTTATAAGAAAGGCTTTCGACTTTCCCCCATTCAGTATGTGGGTTTGTCATATATGCCCTTTATTATTTTGAGGTATGTTCCTTCTATGCCGAGTTTATTAAGTGTTTTTATCATGAAGGGATGTTGAATTTTATCAAATGCTTTTTCTTGATCTACTGGGAAGAGCTTTCTTTTTCTTCATTCTATTGTTGTGATTTGTCACATTTATTGATTTGCATATTTTGAACCATCCTTGCATCCCTGGTATAAATATGCCTTGATTATAATTTATTATCTTTTTGATATACTATTGGATTCAGTTTGCTAGTATTTTGTTGAAAAACTTTATGTCTATTTTTATTAAGGATATTGGCCTGTGGGTTTCTTTTGTTTGTTGTGTCCTTGTCTCATTTTGGTGTCTGGGTAATGCTGGCCTCATAGAATACGTAAGGGAGAATTTCCTCCCCTTTGACTATGGGAATATTTCAAGAAAATTGGTATTAGTTCTTCTTTGTACATTTGGTAGAACATGGCTATAAATCCATCTGGTCTTCGGCTTTTTTCTGTTGGGAGACTTTTTATTACTGATTTGATCTCACTACTCATTATTGGTCTATTCGAATTTTCTATTTCTTCCAGATTCAGTCTTGATAGCTTATATGTGTCCAAAATTTATGTATTTCTTTTAAGTTTTCCACTTTGTTAGTGTAAAGTTGTTCAAATAGTCTCTGATGATCTTTTGTATTTCTGTGGTATCGATTATAATATCTCCTTTTTCATTTCTGATTTTGTGTTTATGGGTCTTCTCTCTTCTTTCTTGGTCAGTTTAGCAGTTTATCAGTTTTCTGAAGAACTTTTTGTTTTGTTGAAACTTTGTGTTTTTTTAAATATATATTTCATTTAGTTATTTTCTGATTTTTGTTATTTCTTGTCTTCTGCTAATTTTGGGTTTGGTTTGTTTTTGCTTTTCTAGCTTCTGTAGGTACATGGTTATGTTATTAATTTGCAATCTTTCTACTTTTTTGATGTAGACATTTGATGCTATAAAATTTCTTTTTAGCACTGCTTTTGCTGAATACCATAGGTTTTGAAATGTTGTTTCCATTTTCATTTGTTTCTAGAATTTTTTTGTTTCCATTTTAATTTCTTCATTGGCCCAGTGGTCCTCAGGGGCCTGTTCTTTAATTCCTATATATTTGTATAGTTTCCAGAGTTCCTCTTGGAATTGACTTAGTTTTATTTCATTACAGTCTGATAAGACACTTGATATGATTTTGATTTTTAAAAATTAGTTGAGACTTATGTTGTGGTTTAATATGTAGTCTATTCTGGAGCATGTTCCATGTGGTAATGAGAATAATATATATTCTGCAGTTGTTGGATAGAATATTCTATAAATTTCCATCAGGTTTATTTATTCTACAGTTCACTTTAAATCCACTGTTTCGTTGTTGATTTTATGTTTAGAAGGTCTGTATAATACAAAAAGTAGGTTTTGAAGTTCTTCACTATCATTGTATTGCAGTCTAGCTATCTTTTAGACACAGTAATATTTGAATCTGGGCGCTCCAGTATTGGGTATGTATATACTTAGAATTGTTATAGCATCTTGCTAGATTGATCCCTTTATCATTGTTTAATGACCTTTCTTGTCATTTTTTTTCACTATTCTTGATTTAAAGTGTGTTTTCTCTGATATAAGCATAGCTAAACCTGCTTGATTTTGGTGGATCATCTTTTTGTTCAATTCTTTACTTTCAGTCTATTTGTGTCTTTACCAGTAATGTGTTTCTTATAAGCAGCATATAGTTAGATCATTTTTAAAATCCATTCAGCCATTCTATATTTTTTTATGTGAAGAATATCTTTCATTTATGTTTAAGGTTATTATTGTTATGTAAGTCTTTGTTCCTGTTATATTGTTGTTTTCTGGTTGTTTTGTATATTATTTTTTCAGATTTTTGGGTTTATTGTTGTGGTTTGATAGATTTCAATAGTGATACCCTTTGAGTCCTTTTTGTTCTTCCTTTTTGTGGTTGCTTTACCAGTGAATTTTATACTTTTGTGTGTTTTTATGGTTGTAAATGTTGTTCTTTTGCTCCCAGGTTTAGGACTTCCTTGACCGTTTCCTATAGGGCAGGCCGATGGTAATGAATTCTCTTAGCATTTTATTGTTTGGGAAATACTTTGTTACTCTTTAATTTATAAAGGTTAATTTTCCTGAATATTGTATTCCTGACTAGCAGGTTTTTTTCCTTTTAGCATTTTGAATATGTCATCCCATTCTCTGCTGGCATGTAAGTTTACTACTGAAAAATCCTCTGTTAGCCTGATGGGTTTTTCTTTAGAGGTGACTAGGTGATTTTCTCTTGCTGTTTTTAGGATTTGCTATTCATCTTTCACTTTAGACAGTCTTATTATAATATGCTATGGGGAAGAATTTTTGAATTGTGTCTTCCTTGGAATCATTTAGGCTCCTTTATCTGTATATCTAAACCTCTTGCTAGCCTTGAGAAGTTTTCATCTATTGTTTCATTAAACAGATTTTTTAATACTGTCATTTTCTCTTCACCTTTGGGGATACTGATAATTTATATATTTCATCACTTTATGTTGTCCCAAATATCATGAAGGCTTTATTTATTTTTTAAATTCTTTTTATTAATTTTTTTCTGACCAGATTATTTCAAAAGACCTATCTTTAAGCTCTGATAGACTTTCTTCTGTCTGCTCTAGTCTATTGTTAGAGCTTTCAAATATATTTTGTATTTCCTTCAATGAATTATTTAGTTTGAGACTTTTATTTAGTTCTTTTTAAAACTGTGTTTCTTTTTAGTAAATTTCTTGATTTCTTTGTATTGATTTTCAGAATCCCCTGGTATTTCACTGAGTTTCTTTAAAATTGGCATTTTGAATTTTTGATCTGCGATTTCATCGATTTCTTTTTGATTAGGATCTGTCGCTGGAGAATTATTGTGTTCCTTTGGTGAAATCATATTTCCTTGCATTTTTATGTTTAATGTATCTTTACATTAATATCTGCACAGCTGGTAAAATAGTTGTTTCTTCCAATTTTTTGAAATTGCTTTCATAGGGCAGGATTTTTTCCTAAAGATGTGTTTGTTAGATGAGTAGTGTGCTTTGGCTTTTATTTGTGTGCCTGCAGTAATATGGTTCCTTTAGCAGCATGCAGCATCAGTGGTATCTGTGATTTCCTCAGTGGCTCATGATATGTTTTGTAATGGAAGTTGTAGTGGAGTGTTGCTGGGGACTAGCATTATAGTGGGCCAGTCTTCAGGTCCCAGTGGTGGCATTGGTGGGCTGAATATGGCTATACTTTGGCCTCAGAGTGATTTATGCTGCCACTAGTTTTAGCAGGTCCTTGAGTGTTGATTATTGGACTTCTTCTCAGTGGCTTGTTTAAATGTTGGTAATGGCAGTGCTGTGACAGGTTCTCAGGCCCCTGGGAAGCTGTTATGATTTTCATGACGGCATTAGCAGTGGTGGAGCCACCCACTGGAACTCAAATGGTCCATGCTGCTACTAGTGGTGGCTATGACAGGTTGGGTAGGCCAGTCCTGTAGCCCACCAGAGGAGAATGTGGGTAGATTTCAGCAGTGGTGCTATCAGTAGGTTGGTTTAGCCCAACCTCAGATTCAGACCGGAGTGTTCAGGTATCAACTGTCCTAGACTAAGATTGGCAATTTCCAGGCCAGTAAATGTTGTGCTTGAGTACTAAGGGCGTGGAACGAGGCCAGCCAGCAGACTTGTCTTCAGGAAGTGCATTCAGATGATAACTGTGATATGCAGAGGTATGGTGGTCCTCAGGGTGCCAGCAGAATTCTCAGATTTGGACTGTGGTGCTTTGACGTGAGCCTGTCACTGGGGAAGGCAGGGGCCTCTCTCAGCGGGATGACATGTGCCAGTAGCTGTGGGGAGTGCACTCTTTTCATACCTTGGTCTTACAGCAGCCTGGAGCAACAGTTGGCGTATTTGTTCTAGGAGTGCATGGGAGTAGGAGTGCCTTATCTTCCTTCTCTCTCCTTAGCACAGAGGTGGCTGTGGCCATTTTGACCCCAGCCCAGCCTGAGGTTGAGATATAGAATCTGATTGGCTAAACTCTCAGGATCATGCCAGCTATGGCCTTGCTTCCCAAGGGGGGAAGGAGGAGGCAGTCTTCTATCTAAGTTCTCCATTATTCTCTAATCATGTCTGTCAATTATCTCCATGTTTCTACCTACCCAGTGCGTGGATAAGGGACTCTTGTGCATGAAATATGAGCTAAGATATAAAGTAGACTCAGAATCTTGCCACAAGACACACAAATCTGTTCCCTTGAACAGGCCAGGCAATCCATTTTCAAGTAGAGAAGTTGTGCATTTGTTCTTCTTTATAGAAAAATTCATAAATGAGAACTACTATTTAAAAGATCATCATCTTACCCTTCCCTGGAGTCAGATTGAGGCAGAGAGGAATAAAGAAATTCAAAGGAAACAGAGGGAATTGAAATAGCTGAGAAAGGAAAGGGAGGGTTCTGTGAAAGGGAGCATGTCTTTATTTCTTGCATTTTCTGTTCCATTTTTTTTAATCTTTTCTGTGGCTGTTCCCATTTTTTTTTCCCTTAGAATGACATTCACCTCACAAATGCAAGTAATTCACTTGATTGGGATGAGGCCTAAGAATGCCAGCAAAAACATTAATTTATCCAGATCAAAGAAACATCCTTAGGCCATAACAAGAAAGGATTTTTATATACTCATTCCAAATATGAGAGACAGATATAAGCTCTTAAAGAGAAACACCTGCAGGCAATATTTCTGGCTTCTCATGTATTCCAACCATGTGGTGATCCTGATGGAACATTAGAGCCTGTAATACCTCTGCTTATTCAATTTTAAAATTTTCTGTTTGGAAATGGTGTTTCATCTGGCTAGTACTCCAAAACAGTGGAGAGCTGAGAGGAAGAGAAATTTTATAATTCAGGGTCTCTTACCGACTGCAGGATGGCCATAGAACTTCAGCTCGTCTGCTCAATCAGTTCAGAAACTGTCAAACATCCAGTCCTCATCACTAGAATTGATGGAGAAATGTAATTATGAATAGTTTCCTACCAACCCAGAAAACCTCCTCACAAAGGTAGAAGAAAAGTTTTATTAACGAATAAGCAATTAAAATGTTATGCACATCACAGATAATCCACAAAAGAGATTGCAAAGACAGAAGGAAATCATACTTGTTTGTGTAGCCAAGCAGATAAAGCCTATTACATGCATGTTCTCAAGATAAGCAATAAGTAGTCCTCAAGTAACAGGATTTGACTGCACAATTTGTCAGATATTAGTTCATTCTAAATTTACCTGGGGTGACCATTTGTATTGGCAAATTGGTTTTATCCAAAGAAAAAACAAGGTTTTCATGTTCTTATAACAGGAGGTAATTCTGCAACTTGGATCTAAGTGCCTGTAGAAGTTAGTCTCTGTCTTATTTTAGGGTGCTATAACTGAATACCACAGACTGAGTGGCTTAAACAACAGACATTTATTTATGGTAGTTCTGGTGGCTAGGAATACCAAAATCAAAGCACTGGTGAATCTGTATCTGGCGAGGGCACTCTTCCTTGTTTTGCAAAAGGTTATCTTTCGGTTGTATGAGAGAGAGAGATAAAGAGAGTGAGAGAGAAGGGGAGAAAGAAATTGATTTAGTCTCTTTCTCTTCTTAGATGGACACTGATCATAAAGGTTACACATTTGTGACCTAATTATGCCCCAATGGCACAACTTTTATAGACTATCACATTGGTGATTAGGCTTCAACATTTGAATTTTAGAGGGACACAAACACAAACAAAAAAAAAACCCATAAATTCTTATTCTCTTACAGAAACAGAGATATGGGGCACTTTACCTGATTATTACGTTTCAAAGAGATGGTTTTCAGATCCTTGAAATTTACATATAATACAAATAGTAGAAAAGTAATCTTTCTTGGAATATAACAATTTGTAACCAATCAAATTACTATCATGTATGCATTGGTCTTATATGGAAAATGCTGTAATTCTGCTAAAATTTCTCTGATTCTTCATATATAAGTAAAATCTTAACTTCTCCACATTGGAATGCTGACCCCATTTGTTTTGAGTTGGTGTCTTCCAGGTAGGTGTCCATTCTAAAGCTTTGTGCTTGAATAAAATCTATACTTAATCATATTTGATGAATCTCATTAAAGTTGACACTGGATATATCAAATAATTTTGTTTAAAATTATACCTAAATGTTTTAGTATGGGCGTGGGGAGAGGGTGAGGAGACAATGCTGCAAACATTTCATTCTCAAGAGAGACCCTCGAGAAAGTATTGCATGTAGGCTCTAATTGTTATAGAATGAAAGGTTAATTCAAAATTTTAATAGCCCATTATGCCATAACCTAAACTTTCTAGAAATTTCTGAATGCTCTGGAGTCACAATTTTAAACAAGCTTCCTTAAGAATAGATCTCTATTTTTTTCTTGGTTGTTAATATCAAGAAAAAAAAAAAAGCATGAAACTGAATACACAAGTAATTGCACTAGATACTTTTTATTGTAGAGATCAGAGAGAGAAACTCAACCAATGCAGTAAAGGTGGAAAATCAAGACTGTTTGAAGCCCAGTTAGCCAAGCCTCAATCTAGTTGTCACTTTGTGCATGATGTGTTTTATTGAATGCTTTTCACCTTTGACACAACCAGGCTTCCAGTAGGCTCAGTTTTGATGTCAAAGGTTAAATTGATTTGAAATTACATGATGCCCTCAAATGCTGAGTTGTGAAGACACTTGTGTTTGGGTAGGGAAGATATAGTAACATTGAAAATGACACAGGCTTTACAATATATACCTGATAGTAAGAAACTAATGTTTCTAAAATTATTTTGCCTTTTAAATGTAATCATCATACCCTATTGCTTGAATCATATTTTAAACATATAGTGTATATTACATCACTATTTTCATACTTATAACAAAGAATGAGTGTACATTAAAAAGATTTAAAAGATCTTAACCTTCAAGCTTTTTGTGAAGTTGATCAAGAAATTGTGTTTATAGTGGGGCAAGGATAATATTAGGTCAAGCCCAAAAGCAAGAGAAGGAAAATTATTGGAGCTGCAGCAATGGGTAATCTAGGTCCATAACCTTAGACCTAAGGTTTCACAAAGGCCAAGATTAGGACAAGTTTATATTTCACACTGGACACCCATCGCCTATCACTGTGAGTGATGCATAGCAAGTATGAAGAAAATTTATTAAATTAATGAAAGAATGAAAAGCAAGGAATCTTTAAAACTAAAATTAAATTACTAAAATTTTGACTTAATTGCTTTTATTTTTAGTCAACGAGTAACAAATGGGGGAAGGGGAAAAGGACAATTTATTATTTTTTTTTTCTAATTTTAAAACTAAATGTTACTCTTACCATTTGAAAACTCAAAACTGTCATAGATACGATGAAAGCATAGATGTTCGATGTAATTCAAGCAGACTAAATTGAAATATATTCACTGTGCAGCCCTATTGACACTCAATTTTAATAAATGACTTAGGATTATGAGTAATATCCTGGAACAATGTTAAGTGTATATTTTATATCTCTATCAGTAGCTGTATCTGTATTTCTCTCTCTCTCTGCATCTATCAATTTAAATGCATGTATGTCATATATAAGTATATAGTATATATATATTCATATTTATATAAAGTAAAATAAATCATCAGAAGGTGACAATAAAATAATTTTAAAATATATTTCCATTTTCCAAAAAGCTTCACTATTGATATTATTTCACTAGACTGTTAGAAGTATCATCACCTATTTTAAAATGATAATTTCATTTTTCATCCTGTGACATGCTGTTTCTATAAATAATTTTAACAATAACTTTAAACAATTTAAATTTTAAAATTCTATGCATGTGAAAAATTAGCATATTAAATAAGTAAAGTTCTAACGAAAAAGAAATTTATAACAAAGCTTCACATGCAGTAGCACACATTCCTAAGAATGAAATATTTATTCAAACGTTTGGTAGACTATACTTTATAAATATGAAGACTGGACGATTTTTTTTTCTTAATTTTACAATTTCAGAAAATTTTTAGATGAAGCCATAAAACATACAATCTTACTTTTTAATTCTTAGAAAAAGTTAAACACACATTAATCAAGTGACATTTGAAATACAATTAATGGTTAAAAATAGCAATTCTCAACATTTTGACTTCGGATCTTCTACAGGTCCTCAAGGTAATTTCAGAAGCTCTGTAATGTTGAAACTATTTTCCTAATAACACTAAGACGCACTTTTCCTTTTTCACCCTCATTCCCTCCAAAATATTGAGTACAAAAAAATTCACCGATACAGTTCCCAATTCTACATTTTATTAACCCTTAAAGACACTACCATTTGTCCTCCAAAGAGGATTATTCTTAAAGCTTGCGGTTTGGCCTTTTGGGGGCTCATTAACCCCTCCCTTCTTTCCTGTTTCTTCCCTTTGGAATGAAAATGTCTATTCTACCTAAACCTGTCCCACCTTTATATTTTGGAAACACCTAACTTGCTTGATTTTTGTAGGTTTTACAGTAGGAAATTTAGGCTCAGGAGAAATTATACCTTGAGTCTCACCTATATCTGATTTAGATGACATTTATATGAGTCTTTGGACTTTAGATTTTTGAGGCTGGAATGAGTTAAGATGTTTTGAGGTGTAGGGATGAAGTAAATGTATTTTAACGTGTGAGACATACATGAATTTTTTTGTGGCCAAAAGAGAAACGTTAGAGTCTGAATGTTTGCATCCCCCTAAAATTAATATATTGAAATCCTACTCTCTAATGTGACGGTGTTAGAAGGCAGGGCCTTTGGGAGGGAATTAGTACTAAATGAGGTCATGAGGGCAGATCCTTCATGGATGAGATTAGCACCCTTTTAAGAGTTCCCAGAGAGCTTGTTTCCTGCTGCTCTCCACCATGTGAGGATACAGCAAAAAGCCAACAGTCTACAGCCCAGAAGATGGCCCTCACCAGAATCCAACCCTGTTGACAACCTGATCTCAGATTTCCAGCCTCCAAAATTGTGAGAAAGAAATTTATATTGTTTATGAGCCACCTAGTTTATGGTAATTTGTTATAGCAGCCTGAACTAAGACAACACTTTATCTCTATTAGCCAATCAGTAAGCCTTCCACCTCTTCAAGATCCAATAATAATCTAAGTGCATCAAGTCAATGTAACTCCAAAGACTGTCACTGGAGCTACTGAGAAGGAGTATCTTTTTCTTTGTGATTGCTAGCTGGAAAAATAATACAATGCAAGAGCTATCGGGGCACACTATTAAACAGGAATCTGTCTAGAAATTGAGCCCAGGACAAGGAAAGTGGTATCCAAATAATGATGGGAGGAGAGAGAGAGATTTCTGGTGACATCTGTGAGATCCCAAATTCTTTCACACATGAAACCAGTCAAATCAGTTTATTTTTACAATTTCACTTGTAATAGCTTTCTTTTTTTTCCCTTCCTCCTTCCTTTCATTTCTTTTTTCTTAGATTCATTCTATTTGCATTTCTCAATTTAATTTTTTGAAGATAGTGTCTTGTTCTATCACCCATGCTGGAGTACAGAGGTTTAATCACAGCTTACTGTAATCTTGAACTTCTGGGCTCAAGTGATCCTCCCACCTCAGCCTCCCAAAGTATTGGGATGGCTGAGGTGAGGTACAAGCATGGCATGAGCTATCATGCCTGTCCTATTTGCATTTCTAATATGAGTATTAAAAAATATCCACTAGTGTAGCAGTGGAGATAGGATAAGAAACCATATGAAAGTGACTCCAAAGCAAACATTCCATGAAGGATGTTATATTGTAAGCAAAAGGGAAATATGATAAAATATAGGATTCAGTGTTTCAGTGGGGTTAGGAGACAGAATGTGAACCGAGAACAGTCATTCTTTGGTTCTGATATTAAAGCCCATGTATTGTAATTTTATCTTACTGTTTTGGAGAATTGGAGGTCTGAGAAAAATTATCCAGCTGCATTCTTTCTGTTGCTTAAGTGCACATGATAAAATTGTTAGTCCAGTGTATTTTATTTAGAAACTTCAAATGCAGTAAATAAAATTACAGTCTTTTTGACTTAAATCCAAGAGACCATGACAGTTTCCATTTTGGTAAAGAAGCAATTTTTTGCTTTCACTTAAGTTGTAATATTTTCAGGACGATGAATATGGATATGAGTTTGGATTAGTCAAGGTTCCCCAGAGAAACAGAACAAACAGAAAACACATACACACACGTGTGTGTGTGTGTGTGTGTGTGTGTATGTTCATTTATACATGTCTCATATACATACATACATAGATATAACACACAGCTCATAAAATTATAGAGACTGGGAAGTCCCATGATCTGCTGCTTATAAGTTAGAGACCCAGGGAGGCTGATGGTATAATTTAGAATTTAGTCCAAGTTCAAAAGCCATCTGAGAGTAAGAGAAAATGAGATGAGATGTCCCAGCTCAATCAGTAATGCAGAAAAAAAAGGTAGCAGGAGGCTAATTCTGCCTTCTCCCTTTTTGCTCTATCCAGGCCCTCAACAGATTGACTCATGCTCACCTACATTAAGAAAGTTAATTTACTTTACTGAATCCACTAATAAAAATTCTAATCTCATCCAGAAACACTCTCACAGACACTTTGTGCCCTAGCAAGTTGACACATAAAATTAACTATCACAGATTTACTATTTACTTCTTTTGTTTTTCTAAGATTTTTACCTCCGACTCTATGATGGTACTTCTCTCTTCTTTTTTTTGAGACAGAATCTCACTCTGTCACCCGTGGTTGGGTGCCGTGGCCTCAGCCTAGCTCACATCAATCTCAGACTCCTGGGCTTAAGCAATCCTCCTGTCTCAGCCTCCCAAGTAGCTGCAACTACAGGCCCATGCCACCACACCCAGCTAATTTTTTCTATTTTTAGCAGAGACAAGGTCTCGCTCTTGCTCAGGCTGGTCTCGAACTCCTCATCTCAAGTGATCCTCCCGCCTTGGCCTCCCAGAGTGCTAGGATTATAGGCATTAGCTAAAAGGCCTGGCCTGCATCTCATTTTCTTTTTCCCCTCATGATAAAAAAAATCTTCACCCCCCACAATTACACAAATACTACATGTGGGTAAACTTTAAATACTACTTTATATACTATTTTTTTATCAGCATAAAAGATTTATTCCTTTTAAGAACAAACAATAAAACTGCATCTGAGGGCTTAACTTACAGACACAAACCGAAGTAGCCATTTAAAGCATTAGATATTTAAGTACAAGACATATAAGGGGAAAATGCTTCACCATCTGAAGCTGGCTTGATGGACAGCGCATGCTTGGGTGTGGCAGAGAGGAAGAGCGTGTCTGAAGAACAGAAGGAGGACAGCTGTGTTTCACACATACTGGAGCATTTTAGACTGCTTGGGGAGGGGTATATATTTTTACATTGAAGGGAACAAGAGAAAAGAGCTGAGTCCCTCCTGCAGGGCACTAGGCTGCCTTGCAGATGGCCACAGCAGAGAAAAAGATAAGTAACCTAAAACTTGCTACAGCAACCACCTGTGAGCCGTACAGGGGTAGTTATTACTATGAGAAAGAGCTCTAGGCCTTGATTGCTTGTACAGCAACGATGAATACCTACATACATAACATCAATCAGTACATTTATGGCATTACATCTTTTTAAATATTATTTTAAATCAATGGAGAGAAAGAGTATATTTATGGCATTTTAATTTCCATTTTTCTGACTAAGGAGGATATTTAACATCTCCATATATTTAATTGGCCACTTGAATCTAGATTTATCGAGATGCCAATTGCTTGTACCAGTTACCTCTTGTCAAATAATAATAATCCCAAACTGGGTGACGTACAAGAACAAATATTTATTTCTTACCAGTCTACAAAATTCAGCAGATACGGCTGTGTTCCACTTTGTGACTCTTGTATGTGCACTGGCCGAATAGCTCTGGCACCTGGGGATGGAAGAGGGGACTTTGATCATAGCTGGCCTTGTGCTGACTCAGCTCTGTACCTGCATCCTTTCCACCTTTCATCATTCTCCTGAGACCAACGGGCTAGTCCATTAGTGTCTTTCTCATGGCAATAACAGAAACTCAGAAGGTACCTTGAGCCCCAACACTGGAATACCATCACACCATCACTTTTGCTTAGTTTATTCTCCCAAACAAATCAAGTACTCAGGATCAAATTCCATGGATTAAAAAAGACTCAACATTTTTAGTAGAAATAACTTCCAAATCATATGACATACATAGTTCTCCAGCTTACAGACATTGCAAGTTCTTGGTCTTCATATACACATACATATTTTTTTTTACTGACTGTTTTTCTTTGGAGAGTCCTAATACAACTCCTATACTTTTCCAAAGAAAAATAAAAGCATATGTCCATGCAAACATGTCTATACAACTGAATAACTTAAAATTTTGCACGTTGCATAGTGGATAAACCAACATTTTCTTCCATCTCTTGAAATATTTATGGTGATGAAAATGTTCAATATACATTGTTGTGAGGCCACATCCATGCCATTACATGTATAACTCCTACATACTTTGCAACATGTCATTTCCACTTATTCAACAATCACAAGTATCACCGAATGATCTCAGTATTGCCGCATTAAAACAATTAATTTATCAGTTTGCATCATTTTTCCCTTTAATCTTTTGTTACAACTCACATCATTCTCATTAAATTCAACCTACAGTTATTGATTTCTTAAGGTTTAAGGCTCCGAGTAAACTGCAGATTGAAATCTCCACCTACACTACATTAGTATCCTTAATATTCATATTGCCTCTGTATGACAGTTATATGTTATTTTGACCTGATCTAAAATACTTTGGTGTTTTGTCTTATTTATCTGTCAGCAATAAAATACTGATTTTTTCCATCATTGTATAGTACAGAAAACTTTTCGTTTGATGATAAGATAAATTGAGTTTCAGCTGTTCTACTTACTTATTGTATGATCTTAACCATCTATTTTTCCATCTCATTATTGGAGTCATATTTATTGTCATGGTGATATTTATTGTCAAGGTTGGGTTATAAAGAAAAATACACCCACCCTTCTCCCTAATGAGCAAATTCTCTGAAGGGTCTTCTGACTATTTCCCTTCTTGGTTCTCCTTCTGGATGGTATGGATAATTCAATTAAAGGAATTTTACACTTACTAGTCTGAAGCAATTATTTTAAGATTTCTTTATTTTTTCTTTTTAACTTATTGCTTAAAAATAAGTTAACACATATCTTTGAATACTAGAGAAGATAATATGCTTGCCATGACTGGAAAATATTTTAAAAGTATATTGCTGCCAATTACATGATTTCAAGTGTTGGACTCTTTCTTTCCAAATATAGTTGCTTTAGACAAGTGGATTATCGCTAGTTAGCTATTTTGAATATAAAAAATATAAATAATTCTTGACTATTTCCAGACTATAATAAAGCATATTAAAGCTTTTCAGAGCTACTTGGTTGTTATAGGTGTTGAGATTCCTAATTAGAGTCCCTAATAATTTATCTAGTGAGTGCAGATTCTAAAATAGAAGATCTTATCCTTGCAAGATAGCAATTGACTTTTTTGGAAATGTCTGAATTAGTAAAAATTAGCATTTGGGTGGATTTGGGCATGTCGTGATTATTCAAAAGCAATGATTCATCTAAACTGCTCAGGGTGATTATTGTAACAGGATTCCACTGTGCTTTTTATATTTTTCATGAGGGAAATAACAGACTTTTCATAATTCAGATCAGACACAGGTGTTCATTACCTTTTCTGAGAACATAGTTACAAAGGCACTTGTCTCTAATAATGGGAAAATGAAAAGGATTCAAAGAATTACACAGAAAGATTGGTTAAAATGCAAGAATATTTTGTCATATTCTATAATGTGCCTAGTTCAATTGTGTCATATAATTCTTCAGGATGAATATTGCTAAGTGAAAGCAGAAAAAATATACCTTATCCTTAGAAGACTCTTTTAAGTTAGAAAGACATTATTTCCATGAAGAACATAATTTTAAGGACCTTTATTTCATCCTGTGAATATAAAAGAAGCAAACCATAAAGCTATCTTCATACCATTTCAGAAGCCAAATTTCAGTTATGTTCTGAATTTGACAATGTCTTAAAGTAATTATCTGGAGATTTAGATTTGAGAAATCCTTACAGAGTAGTTATAATTAGTCTAACAAAAGGAAATATCATTCTGTCTGAAATCAAGGCAGCTCTATTTTAATTATGTAATGAGACAACCTGAAATTGTGAGCTAACTGGATCATTAAATCTAGAACTCTCACCTCAAAGCTGAATTTGATGCTATTCTTTACCTCTCTCTCTTCCTCTGTGGTATTCTTCAATTTTCTTCCATTGATTCTCAGTTGCCTCAAAATATGTCATTAGTATTCTGGAAAAGGAAACCAGAAACATTAGAAACAACCACAGTTCTTTGGGTTGTCTTCTTCCATGAATTCATATTAATTATCAAATAATATTTGGAAAATATCAAAAACATATTTCTTGATGAAAAGATACTTTTAACTTTTTAAAAGGTTATGATTGCTCTGAGGTAAACTGATGCAAAATACTGGCTCAGAAGAGGGTAAGGACACATATATAGCTGCTTAATATTAAATTTACTGTGAAACATTATTTGGGCATTTCAAACTAGTCAACCTGGACTTGTGAGAGAACATCTTTAAAGAAATATTCATCAGTATTTATGTTGGCAATGTGACCTTGATGTTGATCTGGGATGATATGCTTCATGTTCAATTTCTTAATGATTTTCTTATCTGTAAAGAGAGGATGACAATACTGGGGATAATAGCACTGGGCTTATATATTTTTTACTTTTTTATTTCCAGAAACTAACAGATATTCAGCAATGTGGTAGACAATATCTATTTGAATAAAGAATAAATGAGTGAACCAATGAATGAAAACTAATGTTAACATCTGTACTATTTAAAAAAAAACTTTACTAGAATCTCTCAGCTCTTAGTAAAAGACCTAATAGGCTATAAAGGCCAATATATATGACATGGCATAAAAATGCCTGGTGCCCTATTAAATACTAAAGTTTTTCATATATCTTCTTTATTCCATCCTTTCCCTTAATTTTTTCCCAATTATTTAAAGATTTTATGCTCCTTTCTGGCTGATGTTCACTCTACATAAGTTATTATTAATACTTACCTATCCATATAAGTAAAATTTTCAAGAAGTCAGATGTAATTTGTCACCATTCCATTCCCTGTAACTAGAAGATCACACCTACCGAGCTCCGACCTTAGAGGGGCAGAGTAACGAGAGAGGCTGCTTTCCGGTCGGAGCGGCCACATGGCCTCAGAGGAGTATCTCCCCCTGCCGGGCCACTTCTAACCCAGGCCTACCAAGCGCCGCCCTTGCAGGGGTGGAGTGGCTAGAGAGGCCGCTTTCTGGGCAGCTGAAGCCTCGGAAGAGCTTCTCCCCTGCCTGGCCATTTCTACCTCACGCTGACCAAACTCTGCTCTTGGAGGGGTGAAGAAAGGAGAGAAACAGCTTTCTTGGCTGAGACCCGTGGAGGCCTGGGGCAGCGCTTTTCCCCTACCTCACCCAGCTACTTGTACATCACGCTGCCCTCTCTAACCCTGCCCTTGAAGGAGCGGACTAAAGAGAGAAGCCTCTTTCCATGCAGCGGCCTCTGGCAACGCCAATCCCCAAGTTCTGTGGCTAGACTTGCTTGACTTCCCCTACATCAGAGCAGATCCTACCCCTGGAGGAGGAGAGAAAAGAGAGAAAAGGTTTTGTGGACTGGAACCTACAGCTGTCTCAGGCAACACCTGCTCCCCAGCCCAGCACGCCAGGCTACACTGTTGGAGGTAAGGAGAAAGGAGAAAAGTCACTTTTTCTGTGTGACTGAGGTGAATCTGTGGGACTTTGGAACTAAGCAAAAGGGAACAGACTGTTTAATCAGACCAGTGGGTTGGTCTTGATCATCTGATAAGAACATAACACTAGGGCTTATGCTTGGCGCCCAGGCTGCTACCAGCTCTGGGGCTTGCGGTCCAGGAAGGAAAATCTAGCCAGTGTCCTCAGCAATTGCACCAATTGACACACCCCACCTGGGGCTATCTCGCAAGTATGGTGAAAGAGCCCTGAATAAAATATTAGCAGCTCTAACCTAGCAGCAGATCAAGCAACCACAGAATTATATGCTCTCAGGCTTGCAGGCACCTGTTGCTCTTCTTACCCCACCTAAAGTGGCAACAGGGCTCAAGTAACCCTTGAAAGTGACAATCTGTTTCCCAAAAATTGGGGCTCTGGTATACCCCATTTGGGGATTTAGAGCCCCAAACAAAGGTATTGGAATACCTTGATAATTGACTCCTCCGTGCAAACTATAAGTAACAAAAGATAGGGTAACCGCATAGCCCAACACAGTTCCTTCCTTCTCAAACTAGTGGAGGGCAGTGGGGTCACTCACACAAGAGTGATTCACCACCTAGGAGACTAAGCAAGAAGTCCAAACTTACTAATCTCCTTTGGCAAGAGGTGAAGACAATAGGGCAAAGACAACCCAACAGGCTAAAACATCTCTAAGGCAATACAGTACCAGAGCACATCTTTCCAACACTGTCAAGGAATATGCCTTTGGGGTTCCAGAGTTAAAGCCATAATCCAGCCCCAGCATCCCTAGATCTTGACAAAGTAGCTTGATGAGAAAGAATACGCAAAAGAACACTGGAAATATGAAGGATCATAAAGAAAAGTCTTCCCCAAAAGAAAATATACTATCTCTATCAATAAATAACAACTTACGTGATACAATTAAATTGACAAAGGAAGAATTATGAATATGGATTGTAAGAAAACTCAATGGAATTGAAGAGAAAATAGAAACTCAACATAAAGAAACCACAAGAACAATACGGAAAACGAATGAAAACTTCTCTAAAGAAATTGAAATACTATGGAAAAACCAAACATAAATCTTGGAAATGAAGGAAGCTTTCAAGGAACTTCAAAACACAGTGGAAAGCTTGAAGAACAGAATGGATCATGCAGAGGAAAGAATCTCAGAACATGAAGATAATGCTTATGTGCTAAACAAATCAGACGAAGAAAAAGAACACAGAAACAAGAGACAAAACCAAAACATACAAGAAATGTGGGATTATGTACAGAAGCCAAATATAAGAATCATTGACATGACTGAGAGAGAAGAAGAAAAAACACAAGGGCTGGAAAACTTATTTCATGGAATATTAGAGGAAAATATGCCTGGCCTGGTCAGAAATCTAGACATCCAGATACAAAAAACACACAGAACTCCTGGATGACTCTATGTGAAAAGGCAATCACCACATCGTGTAGTTATTAGGCTGAGCAAACTAAACACTAAAGAAGCAATCCTCCAGGCAGTGAGACAAAAGCAGCAAATAACCTACAAAGGAAAACCTATCACACTAACTTCAGACTTCTCAACTGAAACTTTATAAGCCAGAAGGGAATGGGTGCCTATCTTTAATCTTTTAAAACAGAATAATGGCCAACCTAGAATTCTGTACCTGACAAAAGTAAGCTTCATCTATGAGGGAGAAATAAAGACTTTCCCAGACAAACTCTGATGGAATTTGCAAAGACCAGACCAGCCCTACAGGAAGTACTCAGACCAGCATTACACACAGAACAGCACACATGACACTCTCCAAAGTAAAATCACTGAAAAGTTAAAGTCTAGAACCTGGTCTCCAAGATGGCTCAAGGAGTAAAACAAAACAATAGAAATTTACCTCACAATATGAATGGAAATCCGTCTCAAATATCAATCCTCTCAATAAATGTGAAGGGCTTGAATTGTTCTCTGAAGAGGCATAGACTGGCAGAGTGGATGAAGATCCACAAGCCTAGTTTCTGCTGTCTACAAGAAACACATCTAACCCACTAAGATGTTTTCAGGCTCAAGGTCAAAGGATGGAAAACCATCCTCCAGGCAAATGGCAGTCAAAAGAAAGCAAGGTTGCTATGCTTATTTCAGATAATATAACCTTTAAAATAGCAAAAGTAATAAAGGACAAAGATGACCACTATATAATGGTGAAAGGGAAGATCCAACAAGAAGACTTAACAATTTTTAGTATTTATGCACCCAACTCAGGAGCACACAGGTACATAAAACAAATCCTGTCTGATCTAAATAGTATGATAAACAATAAAGTGATAATAGCTGGAAACTTCAACACCCCACTGAATGAACTGGACAGATCTTCTACACATAAAATGAACAGAGAAATAATGGACTTAAACAGAGCTCTAGAACAAAAGGGTTTGACAGACCTCTACAGAGCATTCCACCCAAATAAAGCTGAATATACATTCTTCTCATCAGCTCATAGAACTTTTTCCAAAATTGATCACATACTAGGCCACAAATCTGACCTCAACAAATTCAAAGAAATAGAAATAATACTAGTATCTTCTCAGATCATACTGGTATAAAATTAGAGTTCAATTCCAACAGAAATATACACCATTTCTCAAAATTGTGGAAATTAAACAGTTTATTGTTGAATGCTATTGGGTAAAGGAGGAAATACAGAGAGAAATCAAAACATTCTTTGAACTTAATGATAATGGGGACACAAGTTATCAAAATCTGTAGAACTAAGCAAAAGCATTCCTGAGAGGAAAACTGATAGCATTGAATGCTCACATCCAAAAATCAGAAAGCTCAAGTATCACCAATCTAACAAACAGTCTCAAAGAATTGGAAAAGGAAGAGCAAATTAACCCCAAACCTAGCAAAAGAAAAGAAATAACTAAGATCAAAGAAGAACTAAATGAACTCGAGAATGAAACAACTATAAGGAAAATCAATAAAATCAAAAGCTGGTTTTTCAAAAAGATAAACAAAATTGACAGCCCTCTTGCCAGATTGACAAGAGATTAAAGGGAAAAGACTCTAATAAACTCAATTAGAAATGAAAAAGGAGAGATCACAACAGACACCACAGAAATACAAAATGTTATCTTTGAATACTATAAAAATCTATATGCCCCAAAACTACATAATGTGGAGGAAATGGACAAATTCCTGGAAACATACAACCGCCCTAAGTTCACTCAGCAGGAAGTAGAATTCCTGAACAGACCAATATCAAGCACAGAAATTGGATCAGTAATTAAAAACTTTCCAAAAAAGAAAAGTCCCAGGCCAAATGGCTACATGTCTGAGTCTTATCAAACATTCAAAGAAGAATTCATACCTACACTACAGAAATTATTCCACAACATTGAGGAAGATGGTATCCTCCCTAACTAATTCTACGAATCCAACATCACCTTGATACCAAAACTAGGAAAGGACACAACAAAAAAAGAAAACTACACACCAATATCCATCATGAATATTGATGCAAAAATCCTGAACACAATTTTAGCAAATCGAATCCAACAGCATATCAAAAAAATAATTCACCATGACGAGGTGGGCTTTATACCAGAGATGCAAGGCTGGTTGAAATATGCAAATCTATGAACGAAATTCATCTCATAAATAAAACCAACTACAAAAACCATATGATTTTCTCAATCGATGCAGAAAAAGCATTTGACAAAGTCCAGCACAACTTTATGATAAAAACTCTTAGCAAAATAGACATGGACAGGACATACATTAAAATTATCAAAGCCATATATGATAAACCCACAGCCAATATCATTCTGAAGGGGGAAAAATTGAAACCATTCCCAATTAGATCTGGAACCAGACAAGGACGCCCAGTGTCCCCACTTCTACTCAACATAGTTCTGGAAGTCCTTGCTAGAGCAATTAGACAAGAGACGGGAGTTAAGGGCCTCCAAATGGTGGCATAACAGATCAAATTCTCAATCTTTGCTGATGATATGGCATTATATCTAGAAAATCCCAAGGATTCAACCATGAAACTTCTGGAATTGATAAATGAATTCAGTAAAGTTTCAGAATAGAAAATTAATACACACAAATCAGAGGCATTCTTATACACCAATAACAGTCAAGCCAAAACTCAAATCAAAAAAGCAGTACATTTTACAATAGCCTCAAAGAAAATCAGTATCTAATTTAATGAAAGATGTGAGACTCTTATACAGGGAGAACTACGAAACACTAAGAAAAGATACTGCAGAAGATATAAACAGATGGAAATATCTACATTGCTCATGGATTGGTAGAATCAACATTGTTAAAATGTCCATACTACCTAAAGTAATCTACAGAATTAACTCAATCCCCATTGAAGTACCAGCATCATTCTTTACAGATTTAGAAAAATAATTCTATGCTTTATATGGAATCAGAAAAGACCTCATGTAGCCAAAGCAATCTTAAGCAAAAATAGCAAACTAGTAGGTATCAGTCTACCAGACTTCGAGCTGTACTACAAGGCCATAGTAACTAAAACAGCATGATACCGGCACAAAAGTAGACATATAGACCTTTGGAAAAGGACTGAGAATCCAGAAGTGAAACCATTTGCATATTATCATCTACTTTTTGACAAAGCAGACAAAAATATACACTGAGGAAAAGAATCCCTTTTCAATAAATGATGCTGGGAAAACTGGATAGCTACATGCAGAAGATTAAAATTAGATCCCCACCTCTCACCACTTAGAAAAATCAATTCTAGTTGGATAACAGATTTAAACCTAAGGCATGAAACCTTAAGAATCCTAGAAGAAAATGTAGGGAAGACTCTTTCAGACATTGGCCTATGCAAAGAATTTATGAAGAAGACCCCCAAAGCAATCATAGCAGCTACAAAAATAAATAAATGGGACCTGATCAAATTAAAAAGCTTTTGTACAGTCAAGGAAACTATCATTAGAGTGAATAGACAACCTACAGAATGGGAGAAAATATTTGTTCTCTACACATCTGATAAAGGGCTGATAATAAGAATCTATCTAGAACTCAAAAAAATCTAACAAGAAAAAATCAAACAGCCCCATCAATAAATGGACGAAGAACATGAACAGAAACTTTTCAAAAGAAGACAGAATAATGGCCAGCAAACATATAAAAATATGCTCAACGTCTCTAATCATTAGGGAAATGCAAATCAAAGCCACAATGAGATATCACCTTACTCCAGTAAGATTGGCCTGTATCAAAAAATCCCAAACAACAAATACTGGCGAGGATGTGGAGAGATAAGAACACTCTTACACTGCTGGTGGAACTGAAAATTAGTGCAACCTCTGTGGAAAAGAATTTGTAGATACCTCAAAGAGCTACAAGTAAACTACCATTTGATCCAGCAATACCACTATTAGGCATCTACCCAAAGGAACAAAAGTCATTCGGTAATAAAGACATCTGCATTCGAATGTTTATGGCAGCACAATTCACTATAGCAAGGATGTGAAAACAACCCAAGTGTCTGTCAATCCATGAGTGGATTAATAAAATATGGTATATGTATACAATGAAATACTACACAATTATAAGAAACGATGGTGATCTAGCACCTCTTATATTTTCCTGGATAGAGCTTGAGACCATCCTCCAAAGTGAGGTATCACAAGAATGGAACAATAGGAACCACATGTACTCGCCATCAAACTGGCACTGACTGATCAACACTAAGGTGCTCACACAATAGTAATGTTCTTTTGGGGTAGGGGGTTTGGGGGTGGGTAAACTCACAACTGACGGACACAGGGAGCATTGTGGGGGGAAAAGGGTGCATCTCAAATCATGGTCAGGATGTGGCAAAGTATGACATGTAACCAAAATATTTGAACCCCCATAATTTCCTGAAATAATAAAACAGATTCTTGAGTATTCTAGATGCTACTATGGAAAACAGTATGGTGATTTCTCAAAAAAATAAAAATAAAACTACTCTATAATCCAACAATCCTGCCTCTAGGTATTTATCCAAAAGAATTAAAATCAATATCTCAAAGAGATATATGAACTTCTATGTTTATTGTAGCATTATTCACAGTAGCCAAGATGTGGAAACTGTGGTACATGAATGGATAAATAAAATACAGAATATATTTAATGGAATATTATTCACTTTTAAAACAGAAGGAAATTCTGCCTTATGTGACCACACGGATGAACCTGGAAGACACTATGCCAAGTGAAATAAGACAGTCACAAGGAAATATACTTCATAATTCCACTTATAGTGATATTTTAAATAGTCAAATGCAGACCCAAAAAGTAGAATGGTGGTTTCCAGGTGCTAAAGGAAGGGGAAAATGGAATTTTCTGTTCAATGGACATAAAGTTTCAGTTATATAAATTGAACATATACTAGGGATCTGCTCTACAAAATTTTACTTGTAGTTCACAATACTATTATACTGCACACTTAAAATTTGTTAATAGAGTAGATCTCATGTTATGTTCTTACCACAATAAAACAAAAAGAATAGTTTTTATCCCTATTTACAAGCAATTTAGTGATAATTGCAACCTTAAAAATATTAATTTTCTGATCCATAAACATAGGATGCCTTGCAATTTATTCAGATCCTTTAAAATTTATTTCAAAAAATGTTTTATAGTTACAGTGTACAAGTTTTCCACTCAATTTTACAAATGTATAACTCTTCTATTTTTGATATTATTCTAAATCAAATTGTTTTCTTAACTCCATTTTAAAAATATTTGTTGCTAGTGTATAGAAATAAAATTGACTTTTGAATATTTTTCTTATGTCTTACATTCTTTCTGCATTTGTTTATTTGTTCTAATATTTCTCTAGTGAAGTCCTCAGGATTTTCCATATATGAGATCGTATGATCTTAGAGATTATTTTACTTCTTCCTTTTCAATCTAGATGTCTTCTATTTATCTTTCTTGCCTAACTGTGCTGACAATAACTTCCAGTATAATGATGAATGGAAGTGGCAAGAATAAACATAACTGTCTTGTTTCTGATCTTGTTGGTAAAGTATTCAGTCTTCTACCATCAAATGTGATGTTAGTTGTGGTTTTTTCATTGGTGTTCTTACTAAGTTGTGAAATTTCCTACTATTTCTATTTTAGTGAGTGTTTTTATCACTGTTTATATATTTTATTCATTAATTTTTATTTTAATATTTCTCTGTGTTCCTCACATTGTAAAATATCTATTAATCCATCTTAAAGTTCATTGATTCTTTGTTCTACCAGTTGAAATGTATTATTGATAGCCTGGAGTAAAATTTTCATTTTGGTTTTTGTATATTTTAACTCCAGACTTTCAATTTGTTTCTTTTTAATAGTTTCTATCTCTTTATTGATAATCTTTCTTTGATAAGACATTGTCACCATACTTTAATTTAATTCTTCAAGTATTATCATTTTTGGTTCTTTTAACATATTTACAATAATTCCTTTGAGGTTTTTGTCTCCTAAATCTACGCCATATGGGCCACTTCAAAGGCAATTTCTATCAGATTTTCTTCTGTACATATCAGTCACAGTTTCTTATTTCTTTTCATACTTCATAAATTTTGTTGAACCTGAACATTTCATATAACATATTTTACCTACTTTTGATTTTGGTCGCCCTTAGAGGCTATTGTAATTTGCTTTAGTTTATTCATTTATTTTTGTTTGATTACCTGACTGAATTAATTCCATCAGTTTTATCTCTCTCACATCAGGAAGTCTCTGATGTTCCAGTTTGTATTTTTTATCATTTGTCTTTAATCTTTTAGTTGGACTTCCTAGCTATCTTGCATTACTGCTGGTTTGGCACATACCATTATTTGTTGAAAGTTGAGGTTAAGATGCCTAGATAGTTAGAGAGTTCACTTTTCTTTTGTTGTTCAGATTTAGCTAAAAACTAGTGTTCTCTTTCTGTTCATTTTTGGGAAGGCACACACTTGAGGATTATGGTAGTCAGAATAATGCTTCTCCCCAAAGATGTCTACATCTTAATGCCTGGAACTTGTGTGGAACATGATAGGTTTTGTGGCAAAGGAAAATTAAAGTTGCAGATGGAGTTAAGGTTGCTAATAATCTGCCTTTAAAATAGGGAGATCATCCTGGTTTATCCGTGTAATCCAAATGTAATGACAAAGGTCTTAGAAGAAAAGAGGAATG
Organism: Avahi laniger; assembly: GCA_963575035.1. NCBI lineage: Eukaryota > Metazoa > Chordata > Mammalia > Primates > Indriidae > Avahi > Avahi laniger. The sequence continues at coordinate 28,668 of CAUYSK010018261.1, forward strand.
CAAACAGAACAAGAAAGATGGCAGAGTGAGAAGGATTCCGTCTGACATTGCTGAATTGGAAGATGAGGCAAAAGGCCATGAGTCAAAGAGTCCAGGCAACCTCTAGAAGTGGGAAAAAAATCAATAAATAAACTCAAGGAAACCAATTATTCTCTATATCTTTGAAAATTAGTGAAGCCCTGATGATATCTTGATTTTAGCCTACTGAGACCAATTGCAGACTTCTGAACCACAGAACTGTAAGATAATAAGTTTGTATCATTTTAAGCTATGAAATTTGTGGTAATCTGTTATGGCAGCTATAGAAATCTCATACAGCCATGCACATAGTCTTCTAGAGAGAATACTTTACTGTATTTTAAAGTTTGCTCTCTCAGAAATTGCCCCTAAATGGGAGTAACTTATTGTTCAGTCAGTGTTTGGTCAAGGTTGTTTTTAACCCCTTGTGCTGGTAAGTTTCCTCCCTGCATTGATGAGTGTATGGATATACTGGAGAATGCTTTCAAATGTACCCAGAGTCTTGCACTGATTGACTGCAAGTGATATGCACACAGCCTTTCTGACACCCATAATTGACTCTGACACCAGGAGACATGATCTTGGATACTTTTTCCCTTGAGTCTCTCTACTAAATCTCTGGTTGCTCCATGTTGCTTTTTTTAAGTTTGAATAGATTTAGGTGGTTTTTGTTACAAGTGATTTTTGTTCCAAGGATGAATTGTATAATTGTACATGATGGGTGGAATTTTATCCCTCACCCTTCTCCCACCCTCTCCCTTCTTAGTTTTCAATGTCCATTACACCGCTTTATGACCATATATACCCCTTGTTTAGCTTCCACTTGTAAGTGAGAACATGTGGTATTTGTCCATTCCTAAGATACTTTCCTCAGGATAATGTTCTCCATTTCCATCCCAGTTGCTGAAAAATAAGTTATTTCATTCACTTTTATGGCCAAGTAGCTGTTTTGCTTTCATCAGAGCTACTAGCCTTTTCTTTATTGCTTTTCAAGATCTCCTTTGTTCTTAACATTGCCCTTAGGCATGTAGTTTTAAGGAAAATAAGTTACATCAGCAAGTACTGTGGGGAAACTCTTTTTGCTTATGCTCTGCCTTTTCCTTTGGGCAGAAGCTCCACAACGCTTCATTGGATCAAGGGACAGGGAACCCTCTGTTTCTAGAGTAACAACCACTTACACTGAGTGGGCAACAGTGTGGGTGGCAGCTCCTGATTTTTTCAGCTTGTCCCCACCCATTTGCATAGAAACACAGTCCTATGAGTTAGCTGGGATAGTGGTGGTGAGAGCCCCAGTATTCTCAGCTTGTCAAATCTGGAGTTTCCACTACAGGAAGGGGTCTGAGTGGGAAAAGAGAGACTCAGTGCTCTTGGCCACACCTCTCTGCAACAGAGGGCTGAGGGTATGCTAAATCCTACCCATAGCCTACTTACCTAAATCCTTATGAAACCTTAGCCCCAGACTCAGACCTTATGGGAAAAAGAGTTCTGTCTCTGGGACTGTACATACTCTATCGGTTCCATAACTTAGAGCTGGGAAAGGGGATGTAATAAAGTTGAGTCACAGCTCCAATGCCACATGCCCTTGATGTTCTTCACTGATATTTTGTGGATTTTCTTGAATGAGTGTTTCTTCATTTGCTGTATGCCCTTTGGACAGTCCCCAGAGACTTTAAAGGATTGTTTTATTTTTTTTAAGTAACTTTTACCAATTAAATTTTTGTTTTGCAGTGGAGAAAATATGCTGAGTTTCCTAGTCCATCATTTTGGAAATACCACCTTTCTGCTATCCTGTAGCTTTCTTTATTCTTGTGGACCTGTTCACATTCATTTCCAAATATATCACTCCATCTTGAGATGGAGTGCCACTGCGTCTGCCTAAGTGAACAACTTGGTTGGTGTACCACTACCCAAGTCTGTCAATACACTGTCCACTAGCATGACAGGAGCTATTTTACATATAGTATATAAAATTTCTGCATATGACGAGACTTTCTCCAGAACTCTGAAGACGTACATTGTCATTAAGGGTTGAAATTCTAGCTGGGTGTGGTGGCTCATGCCCGTAATCCTAGCATTCTGGGCAGCTGAGGCAGGAGGATTGCTTGAGCTCAGGAGTTCCAGACCAGCCTGAGCAAAGCAAGACCCCGTCTCTACTAAACATATAAAAATTAGCCACGCACATTGGCACATGCCTTTGTCCCCAGCTACTCAGAGCTGAGGCAGGAGGATTGCTGGAGCCCAGGAATTTGAGGTTGCAGTGAGCTATGATGATGCCACAACACTCTACCTACAGTGACAGAGCAAGACTCTGTCTTGAAAAGAGAAAGTGTTTAAATTCTAATATTTAAGGTCTTAATTTTTCATACATATGTAATAATTTAGTACATGTGTAATAATAGTATTCATTTTTCTAAGTGTAAGAAAACTAATAAAATATAATAGTACAACCCATCTAGAAGTTATAAATTTATCTCTTAAAATATTCCTCTGTTTTTAGATTTAAAGGAGTCTGATGTTTGAGGACAATTTTGATCACAAACATCCATTTCCATCAAATTTTCAAACTTTATTCTGATTGTTTTTATATTTTAGAAGTTAGAAAGTATCTGCAGAACCAGATATAGATCAGATTACTGTCAGTTTCCATAGTATATTTTCTCCCTTTTTTACAAAAATATTTATAGTACAGGATGCACCATTAAATAGTGCACTAATAAATAAATAGTACAGGATGCAATATTAAACTGCAATATAAGAATAAAGCTTTATGTAAACTCCAAGATTAAGATAAAAAAGGAAGTTTAAATAAAATGTGTTATCATTATTGTAAGTTTTATCAAAGAATGCATGATTTTTATCTTTTATAGCTATTTATACTAGAAATATTTTATGTGTATAATTTGTTATTTTAAGTTTCCATGAGTAAAGATGTCAGAAGGTTGAATTAAATATAGTCTATAGAATTCTTTTAAGTTAAAATAATACATTTTTAAAAGATTATCAGTTACTTTTTAATTATGGAATAGGAAAAGTAGTAGATGTGTTGACTAAACATATTAATATTAAAATATAACCTAACTGTGCCAGCTATTTTAGAATTGATATTCCTGGTGGAACATTGATTTTATTTATGTTTACTTTCTCAATCTCTCTAAATCAGTCTTGATTGGATTTAATAAGTTTAGGTATATCTTAATAATACTTTAAATTAATCAAAACCCAGGTAATTTAATACTTAAGACGTTAATCAAGAAACTAAGGCTGTATTTTTACAGAACTTTCATGACTATAGTATCGTTAACTGGTCCACATAGTACTTCTGGTTTGTTTCAGTACTTTGCAGAGCAGTGTGTGATGGATATTACAAAGACTGCAATTTATTTGAAATTAGAACTTAAATATGCGTGTGTGTTTACAAAATTCAATTAATAAAGGTCTGTGTTTACTCAGAAAGGGATTTAAAATACTAACATTTCCAGTGAAATTGGCAGTGGTATTAATTGAGCAGTTAAAATATATCCACAGAATATTATTAATGGCTATACCATATATAATCAAATCAGTTATATGAAAAAATTGCTTTGAGATAAGATTGAAATGAAAAATTTATTACAAGTATATTTTATTAAGCACAAAAAAATTTAAGCTAAAATAAATCATTGCAAATGCCTAGTGAAATTGAACAAGCTAACTCTTGATGTTCAATAATATTTAATATGTTTTATGAAAAAATGAGACATCTAAGAACTATTACTAATAAAGCATAATAAATTCAACATATAAATTACAAAACTAATTTCCAATGGTATTCAAATGTGTTAACATCATGCAGTCATGTTATTTGAATTAGAATGGCCTGAGCTTTGATGAGAATGCCAAACTGAAATACTAAAGTATTATAAAATATCAGAAATTTATGTAGTTAAATACTTTTTTAAAGTACTGATAAAAAATAATTTTTATTTCTATCAGGACATTAAACCTCTTGAATAATTCTTGGAAAATGGAAAACTAATGAATCAAATTTATTAAAAAAGGAACACTTACTTAAAAAGGGGAGGGGCAAGCGATGGGGTTCTTTTTACCATCTGACCAGTTGGTTAATTACCAAGTTCATAATCCCATCCTGAGATTATATTTCTAGAGCCACTACAACTAAGAGTTGTCACACAGGTTTGCCACATTAAACAGACTTGAAGCCTTGCATGCGTGCAAGATTACGTGGGGAAATTATGTCAATCAGCAGGAACTGGAGACAGTGGAGAGTGAAACAGGAGAGTAAAACATAATCCAACTGTGGGTTATTGGGCTGAACACTACACTCTGAAACTGGAGCCTGATATCACTGGGGCCTTTTATTTATTATTTATTTTTATTATTATTTTTTTTTATTTCAGCATATTATTGGGATGCAAATGTTTAGGTTACGCATATTGCCTTTGTCCCATCCGAGTCAGAGCTTGAAACGTGTCCATCCTCCAGATGGGTGTGCACCACACCCATTAGGTGTGTATATACCCATCCCCTTCTCCCCCCTTCCATCTGCCCGATACCTGATGAATATTGCTACTATATGTGCACTTAAGTGTTGATCAGTTAATACCAATTTGATGGTGAGTACATGTGGTGCTTGTTTTTCCATTCTTGTGATACTTCGCTTAGAAGAATGGGCTCCCGGTATATCCAGGATAATATAAGAAGTGCTAGATCACCCTTATTTTTTGTGGCTTAGATCTCCATGGTACACATATATCACATTTTTTTAATTCACTCATGTATTGATGGACACTTGGGTTGTTCCCACATCTTTGCAATTGTGAATTGTGCTGCTATAAACATTCCAGTGCACATGTTTTTGTTTTTTTTTTTAGAGAGATTTGATATATTTGAAAGCTCTGGCATCAAAGAAAAACTGTGGAAGGAAGGCAAAGGCATATATATTCAATACCCATGAAGAGCAAAACAGAATCCCCATAGCCTTCAATCTCTCAATCTAAAGTCCATACTATTTTATCCCCAGATTCTGAAGATGCTGAGGGATGAAGATGTACATGGCATATTTCTTCTCAATGCCACACAAAGGACTAGAAATTTTCAGATAAAAGAATATGAGCTTTTCTTACCTTCAAGCGTCTGATAAGAAAATATATTATCTTTTCTTAGAAGTTCTGAATACACACAAATATTTCAAAGCCCAAAAGAAGACTTGATTTCCTGTGTACCCAGAAAAGTCCTCCAGATCCTCTGATCACAATACATTTGTGTAGCCGCTTCTCATCAGAAGAATTAGATCTCAAACTTATTGGTCAGATAAAGAATGTAGCTAACACCTTCCTGGACAGAGCAGCTTTATCTCCCAAAAGAGAGTACAAATGTTTTAATAAACAGAAATAACTAGAAAGTGTGTTTCTAAATTCTAACGCTTACAAATTTACTATGGTTAGAGAGATACTCATAGCTTGATCTATGCAGACTTTGAAACAACACAAAATAACAGCTCACTTACAATGACTCACAATTTGATGAAAAGAAGATCAAGGTGAATATTTATTAATGGAGTAATAGATACTGAATTATGTTGATGGGAATATGAAATGAAAAATCCATATAACTTATATTATATCTCTCAGCAAATATTTTAATAAAGCATAAAAAGACTGTGAAACTGATTAGGCAAGCAATAAATATATGTACATGCACACATTTTTTTTAAAAAGTTAATATTTAGTTAATGAATTGGAGTAACAGAACTACTAGGCACCAAAATAGGATAAAATGAAGGAAATATTTGGTAATATTGAGGAAAAATATGAAACTAACAGGGACTATGATACTTGGAAAATGAATCAGACATATAAAGCAAATAATAGGGATTCTAGATGAAAATTTCTTATCTGTTAATAATAAGACATTTCTCTGAGCTAGATAATGGCTTGAGTTGCAGATTGGATAGGTCTATAAATTCCTCTGGAAAGTTATTGAAAACATATCTATACATATTTTAGTGAAAATCCTGAATTTAATCATTAAAAATATAACTTTAAAATATTTCATGTAAAAAAAGGAGATAGATTTAGAGAAAAGAAGATCATATTGAAATTAAATTTCTGATTTTCAGCAATATGAGCAAATACATTGTGATGTGATATCCAAAACTGTGAGATAAAGGGATTGGGGCTCTGAAAGTAATATCCGACAAGGATATAATTTCTCCGTCAAGACACAATAAAACAAATGAAGAGATACAAGAATACAGAGAGTTATTCCACTTACGTGTTTGAGAGAAATATTTATTCTAAGATACTCTAAAACAAAGACAAAAGACTGAGATAAGAAAAATAAAAGAAAAAATAGTGGAAGTACATTGTACATTTTTATTGTTTAATATTTAAAATATGATTGGATATTTGCAATATATTTCAAATAACATATTGTAACACCAAAAAAATTAAATCAATTCAGTGAAACACATGGTGCGGAAGGAGAACAAAGTTGCCAGAGGTGAATAGGTTGGAGAACAAGAAAATAAAAACATTAAAAATAACTTTTTGGGAAAACATCTTACTGAGGAGTGAGGTTTATTTTTGAAATGTTCCTATAATAGTTGAAAAACATGTTTTATTATGGTAAATAGGATTCAAAAGATTATTTTTTACTAGAAATGTTAGTAGGAGAATGTACTAAAGGGTAAAATTGTCAAATCCAATTCCCAGAGACCATAAATCTTACTAAATTATTTAAAAGTTACTCATGCTTTAAAGAATTATAGGAAATTACTAAACACAGGGAAACTATTCATTCCTTGAGGAAATCTAGGAGGTCAAAAAAAGATTTTCATAAATCTTTCTTCTCCACAATTGGAATAAATTCCAAATTGGATTTAACATGCAAGATTCATTCAAACCAACCCATGTGGAAACATTACTTAAAAGGGTGTCATTTTAGTATGGAAATTCATTTTGTATTCTATTATTTATGTTGCTTATATGATTATCCTCCATTACCCAACCAACCATCATAAACCCCAACATAAATTTATAAATTCCAGGGTTTTTTTTTAACAATAAGTGACCTGAAGAGAAACCAGATACATGTTGTTCAAAACAATTCATAGGTAAGGAAAATGCATTAGCTTTCTTCTAGTAAGCATCACGAGTATGTTTATAAGAGATCTGGTTATTAGTGTGCATATAAGGGATTTGACCAGGTCATTTCTTATGCCTCAGCCATCCCTGGTCAAGAGAAAGATTACAAGCCTGTTCCAACTTGTTCCTTGCCATTGTTGATTCTTAAACTAATGGTAGGAATGAGAGAAATACAATAAAAATTGAAAAAAATAGTAAAAGGAAGGAAAATAAAAAGGGAAAAGTAAATACATACATAATAAAAATCAGAAAATATAATTAAATAAATATTTATGTTTATCGTAATACTTGCCAATGGGATGGATTCATTATGGAAATATTAACAAAAAGCTACATATAATTCAAATAGAATATATTAGGGATCAAGAGCATGTGAACCTAAAATTAACAAACTAAATGAATGCATATCTATACCTAATTAATAAAGTACATTGTTATGTACATGAAAATATTTAATTAATTTTACAATATAGATACAAAGAAGTCTCAAATTTCAAGGAATCAGTAAGACACATGCTATTTCTAAAAACAATATTGTAAACAAATACTGATAGAAATTATATAAATATACTAATTTTACACAGTTAAATTATTTTTATTATTTTAATTTTTAAAAATATTTATTTCAATTAAAACTATGTGATTATTGTTTGTCCATCACCTTTCTTTTTTTTAATATGATGAATGATAATACTTGTATATATTTATAGGGTACATATGATGTTTTGATATATTCATGCAATGTAAATTAAACAAATCAGGGTAATGGGGGTATCCATCACCTCAGGCATCTACAAGTTCTTTGTGTTAGCAGCATTCTAATTCCATTCTTCTAGATATTTTAAAATACATGAGATCTGTCCAGAAAGTATCCAGCAATGTAATATGAAAATGGAGACATTTATTAAAGAAGATACAAGAACACTGTACAAAGGACAATGACACCTCCCTTCACCTTCAAAGTAGGCACATTGGGACCTCACACAGTTCTCTGAGCATCTCTTCCACTGTTCAAAACACTATAAAATCCTATGTCGGAATCGCCATCAGCTGCCTTATTGTATTTTCCTGAATTTCATCGACAGTCTGAAATTTCTTTCCTTTCAAAGGTGATTTAGTTTTGGGAAACTCCAGCAGTAAGTCACAGGGCACCAAATCTAGGTTGTGGGCTGCTGAGTCACCTGGGTGATTTGATGTTTCACCAAAAATCTCTGCACAAGATGTGATTCATGGGTGGTGCATTGTTTTGATGAAGCTGCCCAAACACCAGTTACCCATAGCTGTGGCTGTTTTGTATCACTGCATCTCTCAATCAATGAAGACCATTGAGGTAGTCCTCCTTATTGATTGTTTGGCCTGAAGGAGCATACTTGTGATAAGTAACACCTTCCCAATCAACAAACACAGTTAACATAATCTTGATATTGCTGTGACTTTGCTGTGCCTTCTTTGGGCATGGAGAACCAGGTGACTTCCACTGGGACGACTTGGCCTTTGTTTCCAGATCATAGTTGTAGACCCCCGATTCATCTCCAATTATGATCTTCTTGAGGAAATCTGGTTCACTGGTAATGGTTTGAAGCAAATCGTTAGCAAATACAACATGACAATCCTTCTGTTCTGATAGCAGAAGCCATGGAATGCATTATGCCAGGACAAGTTTCATGCTAAGATCATGCATCAAAATCTCAGGCACAGTAGTTTTTGGAATCCCCCAGTCAGCTTCTAGTTCTTGCACTATCAGTCACTGATCTTTGTTGATTGTCACCATACACATTCAACATTCTCAGGTGTTCTGCTTATTTCAGGCCTTCCAGAATGTGGATCACTTTCAACAGATTCTCAACCATCTTTGAAGCATTTGTGTCACACTTTTCTTTTCTTTGCACTGCACTCATTGAAAACCTCACCACTCACCAAAAACCTTCTGAATCATCTGAATAGTTTCCACGGAAAAATGTCCAAGCTTAAAGCAAAAGTTGATGCAGATTTGTTGCTCTACTTGCTCAGTCATTTTGAATGTGATGGCCACACAGTACACATGCTCACTCAGTGGCATCTAGCATCCTACTGGCTAGTAAAGTGAAGTTGTCATTGTTCATGAACACGCATTCCAGGCCACTCTCCTTGGCTGCGAGGTTACATCAATGTCATGCAAACCAATCTCATTATAGTAACAATGGCTGGATATTTTTCCCAACAGATTTGTACACTAACTTATTATTGATTACAGTCATTTTGTAGTGCTATCAAATAATTTTTATTCTACTTAATTATCTAATTACATTTTTGCACCCATTAACCATACCCTTATTATCCTCCCTCCATGTTAGTCTTCCAAGCCTCTGAGAACCATTATTCTACTTTCTGTCTCCATGAAATCAATTGTTTTTAATATTTAGCTTCCACATATGAGTGAAAACACATGAGATTTGTCTTTCTATTCTTGGCTTATTTCACTTAGATTCTCCAGTTCACCCATGTTGTTGCAAATGGCAGGATTTCAGTCTTTTTTACAGCTGTATGATATTCCATGGTGTCAGTACCAAAATTTCATTATCCATTCATTTGTTGATGGACACTTAGGCTGATTCTAAGTCTTGGCTACTATAAATAATACTGCAATCAACATGGAAGTGCAGATATCTTTTCATACACTGATTTCCCCTCCTTTGGATATATATCCATCAGTGGGATTGTTGGGTTACAAGATAGTTCTATATTTCATTTTTTGAGGAAGGATAATTTGATTTCTTCCTTTCCAATTTGGATGCTCTTTATTTATTTTTCTTGTCTGATTTCTCTAGTTGGAATTTCCTATAATATGTTGAATAACATAATATAGTAGTGGAAGGTGGCATCTTTGTCTTGTTCCAAATCTTAGGGGAAAATATTTCAATTTTTCCCTCTTCAGCATGATACTTGCTGTGTGTATCTCATATATGGCTTTGTTGTGTTGAGGTAATACACTTCTATACCCAGTTTTGGAGTGCTTTAATCTTGAAGGGATGTTGAATTTTATTGAATGTCTTTTTAGCATAAATTGACATGATCACATGGTTTTTGTTTTTTGTTCTGTTGGTATGATGGATCACATTGATTGATTTGCTTATGTTGAACCATTCTTGCATCGCCAGCGTGAATCCCTCTTGACCACGATAAATTATCTTTTTTAATGTGTTGTTGAATTCATTTGCTAATATTTTCTTGAGGATTTCTACATCTATATACATCAGAAGTACTGGCCTATAGTTTTCTTTTTTTTTTTTTATTGGGTCTTTGTCTGGTTTGGTATCAGGGTGATACATGTATGGTAGAATGAAATTGGGAGTATTCCCTCCTCAATTTTTTGAATAGTTTAGTAGGGATGATATTAGTTTTTCTTGAATACTTAGTAGAATTCATCTGTGAAACCATTGGTTCCTGGGCTTTTCTTAGATAGAATAATTTTTATTACTGTTTTTGTCTCATTTCCTGTTATTGGTTTATTCAGGTTTTAGATTTCTTCCTGGTTCAATCTTGGTAGGATGTATGTGTCTAGGAATTTATCCATTTCTTCTAGGTTTTCCAATTTATTGGTATATAGTTACTCATAGTTGTCTCTAATGATCTTTTGGATTTCTACAGTATAGTTGTAAGGTCTCATTTTTCATTTTTGATTTTTTCTATTTGGTTCTTCTTTTTTTGTTGTTAGTCTGGCTAAAGGTATGTCAATTGGATTTGTCTTTTCAAAAAAACAACTTTTTGTTTCATTGATGTTTTATATTGTTTTCTTTTTGTCTTAATTTCATTCATTTATGACCTGATCTTTGTTATTTCTTTTTGTCTGCTAATTTTGATTTGTTTTGCTCTTTTCTCCCTAGTTCTTTGAGATACATCAATAGGTTGTTTATTTGAAGCTCTTCTATCTTTTTGATTTAGAAACTTATTGCTCTAAACTTTCTTCTTATTACTGCTTTGGCTGTATCCAATAGGTTTTTGTATGTTGTATGTTCTTTTTCATTTTTTTGAGGAATTTCTAAATTTTCTTTTTAATCTCTTTATTGATCCACTGGCCATTTCATAGCATGTTGTTTAATTTCTATGTGTTTGTATGGTTTCCAATGTTCCTCTTGTTATTTATTTCTAGCTTTATTTCATTGTGTCAGAGAAAATACTTGGTTACTTGGTATGATTTCTTTGTTTTTTTCTTTTGGTTTTTTTTTTTGTTTGTTTTGAATTTTTTAAGACTTGTTTTCTGGCCTAACATATGGTCTATCATTGAGAATGATCCATGAGCTAAACAAAAGAAATGTGTATTCTGCAGCTGTTGGATGAAATGTTCTGTATGTATCTATCAGTTCAATTTGGTTTATACTGCATATTAAGTCTAATATTTCTTTTTTGATTTTCTGTGTGGATGATCTCTGTAATGCTCAAAGTGGAGTGTTGAGGTTTCCAACGATTATTGTACTAGAAGTCTCTTTCTCTCTCTTTAGATCTGATCTTTGCTTTATACATCCGGGTGCTCCAATGTTGGCTGCATATATATTTAAAATTGCCATATCCTCTTGCTGAATTGACACCTTTATCATTATATATGACCTTCTTTGTCTCTTTTTAAAGTTTTTGACTTGAAATCTGCTTTATCTGATAGAAGTATAGCTACTCTTGCTCTCTTTTGGTTTTCATTTATATGGAATATCATTTTCCATCCCTTTATTTTCAGTCTATGTATGTCTTTTACAGGTGAAGTGGGTTTCTTGCAGAAAACATATAGTTGGCTATTGTTTTTTAATTCATTCATCCACTCTATGTTTTTTAATTAGACAGTTTTTCCATTCACATTCAACATTGTTATTGATAAGTAAGGACTTACGACTGCCATGTTATTTGATTTCTAATTGTTTTGTGGTCTCTTTCTTTCTTTCTTTCTTCCTTTGTTAGAAGTGATTTTCTCTGGTAGTGTGTTTTAATTTCTTGCTCTTTATTATTTGTGTATCCATTGTAGGTTTTTGGATTTGAGGTTACCAGGAGGCTTACAAAAATATTTTATAACCTATTATTTTAAACATATGACAACTTTGCTTATAAATAAGCAAATAAACAAGCAAAGAGAAATAGAAGTTCTACCCTTTAACTTCATCACCCCACTTTTTAACTTTTTGTTGTTTCCATCCATATCTTTTTATACAATCTCTCAAAATGTTGTATAGTTATTATTGATAGGTTTGTCTTTTTGTCTTCTTACTCAAGATATAAATGGTTTATATTACCACAATTACAGCAATAGTATATTCTGTATTTGTGTCATTACTGTTACCAGTGAGTTGTACACCTTCAGATGATTTCTAATTGTTCCCCATTAACTTACTTTTGTTTTGCACTGAAAAACTCCTTTTAGCATTTCTTATAGGATAGGTCTGATGTTGATTAAGTCTCTCAGCTATCGTTTTTATGGGAAAGTCATGTTTCAAGGATATTTTTCAGGATATAGTATTCTAGGATTAAGGTTTTTTTCCTGTAGCACTTTTAATATGTCATGCTAAAATCTCCTGGCCTGTTAGGTGTCCACTGAGATGTCTGTTGTCAGGTATATTAAAGCACCTTTATATGTTCTTTCTTTCTTTTTTGCTTCTCTTTGAACCTTTTCTTTGTTTATGACCTTTGGGAGCTTGATTGTTAAATGCCTTGAGGTAGCCTTGTTTGACTTAAATCTGCTTGGTGTTCTATGACCTTCTTTTACCTGTCTATTGATATTTTTCTCTAGATTTGGAATGTTATTTATTATTAATTCTTTGAATAATATTAGTAACCCAATCTTTCTGCCTCCTCTTTAAGGCCAATAACTCTTAGATTTGCCCGTTTGAGGCTATTTTCTAAATCTCATATGAGTGCTTCATTCTTTTGTATTCTTTGTCCTTTTTCCTGTTTGGACTATGTATTTTCAAATAGCCTGTCTTCAAGCTCACTAATTCTTTCTTCTTTTTGGTGAGTTCTGCTGTTGAGAGACTTTGATGCATTTCTCAGTTTGTCAACTGAATTCTTCAGCTCCAAAATTTCTACTTGATTTTTTTATTATTATTTAAATCTCTTTGTTAAATTTCTCTAATAGGCTTCAGAATTCCTTCTGTATGTTGTCTTGAGGTTCACTGAGTTCCTTCATGACAGATATTTTGAATTATTCATCTGAAAGGTCACATATTTCCATCATTCCAGCATTGGTCACTGGTACCTTATTTACTTTGTTTCATGAGGTCATTTTTTGGGGGTGTTCTTGGTGCTTTTGTATATTCATCGATGTCTGGGCTTTGAAGAGATAGGTATTTATTTTAATCTTCACAGTCTGGACTTGTTTAAACCTGTCCTTCTTGAGAAGGCTTTCCAGATATTCAAAGGGAATTGAGTGTTGTGATCTAAGCCTTTTGTCACTGAAGCTGTATCAGCACTGGGGGCACTCCAATTCCAGTAATACTGCGGCACTTGCAGACTCATGGTGGTACTTACTTGGCGGACTTGGGTAAGATATTAGATAATTCCCTGGATTACCAGGCACAGTCTCTCACTCTCTTCCTTCACTCTCTATGCTGGGCTGCTTGGAATTGTGGGAGGAGTGACAAGGGAACTGCCTCCTGGCCAGGCTAGGTCACACCAAAAGTCAGCACAGTCTCATTCCAATTCATGGTGACTCCTTCCTGGCTGCCTCTGATGTTTTTCAAAGCCCAGGCGTTCTTTAGTTAGCAGGTAGTAGTGAATCCTGCCAGTACTGTGTCCTTTCCTTCAGTATAGCATGTTTCCTTCTCACCCAGGGAGGGTCCAGAAATGCCATCCAGGAACTAAGACCTGGACTGAGGTATTCCAGGAGTCTATTTGTTCTTTATTTTACTGTGGCTGAGCTGGGAGGCAGTGACACAGGCACTGGCTTGGCTGCCACCGCTGGTGCCTCACTGGATCATATGCACCCCAAGCCCACTGGGCCTGAGCCACCACAGCTGCAGGAAATACCCAAGGGCTGAAGCTTTAGTGTCCTGACTTCCTTATGAAATTATTCCAGACCCCAGGCTGCTTTTTGTCAGCCCATGGTGAGGCTAGCCAGAACTCAGGTATTGGGGTGGAGGATTTTTCTCTGGTCAGGCTGGTTTAAATGCTCCCTGTGTGGACGCTGATAATATTCTGCCCTGTGCTGTGTTCCCCCGCATCATGACAGCCTGAGTTTTAATGCAAAGTCCCACAATTGCTTCACTCTCCCTCTCCTAGGCACCCAGATTCTCTCTCCACTTGTGGAGCTAGGGTGGCACTGCTGAGGGATGGGGAAGGGATGGCATAGGCAGTAGAAGACTATCTTTTTTGCTCTCTTCAGTGCCTCTTTCTTTGATCTGATGATATAAACAGATAGTATGATCACTCACCTGATTTTTGGTTCCTCTGAAGGTGGTTGCTTGCGTTAATAGTTGTTGAATTTAGTGTTTGTGCAGAGGAACGATCGCTGGAAGTTTTCATTAGCCCATCTTTCCCCATCTCCCTTCCTGAGATTTTTATTTTTAAATGAAACTCTATATTATTCAAGCATAGAAAATAAATCACACTGAAAATTACAAAATATTTATAACTGAATTATAAAAACACTATGTATCAAAGCAAGTTGCATAAAACTAGAGAATAATTAGAAGTATTGATGTCTTCAATTTATTTTTATAAATACCATATTAAAAATAAATATATAATATATTCTACAGAAGAATTCAGTAACAGGGCAAAAATAAATCTAAGTTAATTACAAGGAAGGAAATAATAAAAGTAAGGGGAGAAATCATGAAATAGAAAACCAAAAATGAGAGTAAGAGTTTGAAAGAAATACAGAAGAAATCAAAACTCTCTTTTTTAAGAAAATCCTATGCATGGGCGGGCGCGGTGGCTCACACTTGTAATCCTAGCACTCTGGGAGGCTAAGGCGGGTGTATCGTTTGAGCTCAGGAGCTAAAGACCAGCCTGAGCAAGAGCGAGACCCCATCTCTACTAAAATAGAAAGAAATTAGCTGGACAACTAAAAGTATATAGAAAAAATTAGCTGGGCATGGTGACACATGCCTGTAGTCCCTGCTACTCGGGAGGCTGAGGCAGGAGGATCGCTTGAGCCCAGAAGTATGATATTGCTGTGAGCTAAGCTAATGCCACAGCACTCACTCTAGCCAGGGCAACAGAGTGAGACACGGTCGCAAAAAAAAAAAAAAAAAAGCAACCCTATGCAATATACATGTCTCCAGTAACATTTTTAAAGAAAAATATAGAAAAAAATATCAGGAAGAACAAAAGAGGACATGATTTTATTTCTTAAGAATTTATTGCTAATGGAGAACTGAGGATATATATTTTTTTTTCTTGTAGAGTATCTATTTGGAAACAGTGACATATTTTAAGTATAGTAACTACTTTATAGATATTTGACTATAGTAAATTTTATAAACATAACTGTAGGTTTATAAGAACATCTTTTCACTGTGACGTTTCTTCTCCTGCCCACTAAAACGAAATGAACAAAAAAATAAATAAAAAATAAATTCCGATTCTTTTAAATTGAAGTTCTTATTTAAGGGCAAAAATGTGAGTTGTGAATGTCAACTTAATATAATATTCCACTGGTATATTTTATTGAAAATTGAAATAGGCAGAGAATTTTGTTGATACATATAAATATCTAAGAAAAGTGAAACAAAAAAGAAAATTTATATATTAAATGATGTAAACCTCAGTACATTTAAATGGTTTATGAATTTTAGTTTTATAATATGTCACAGTAATAAAACCACGAAGTTAAAAGTTTGACAGTTATTTGTAATTATTTTCTGTTTATTCTCTTTTATATCACATGGAAATGTTCAATATATGTGAAAATACAGATTCTATGGCACTCAGCTGGAGGTCTTGTCGTAAATTTGACACATTGACACATTGCCATTTATCATTAAACATTATGCCATTTTCCAGTCAGTCATCGTGACAGTGTTCACATCCCAACTAATTTGAATAAATTTTGAATAATCTTCTAATATTATAGTCAACATTTTAATAACTTCAAGATATGTCAGTGTATGTATTTAGCAATTCTGTCAAAAACCATTCATTTTTGTTTAATATGATAAATCATTTAAAAACCAAATCTACTCCTTGTCTGGATCACATTATAATGTATATGTAACTTTCTTTTTTCTTCATTTTTATTTTTTATATTATTTCCTAAATGGAATGGTTCATAACACTTTGAAAAACACTGAAAAATCCCTACATGTTGTTAATCAAATTTATATATTATCTTAAAATAGTGGGTGAATGTGTTAGTTTCTTTGATGCCAAGAGAAATTGTAAGTACTTTTTAATATTTATATCCTTAAATATACCTTCTTTTCTTATTAGCGATGGATTTTAGCATGTTTTAATTATTTTTCTATAATTAAAATGCACATTATATTCTTTATTAAAATATTCATGAGAAATTTGGCTGTTAGTAAGTATTCATAACTCTTCCCTTTCTTAATCGACATACTTTTACCACCTTTGCATAGTATTTATTATTAATGAACTCGTTGCTAATGTGCAGAATAAGTTTCCACAAAACTGACTTACTGGATTAAGGCACTCCTGTTCCTTGTTTAAACATACTGAGTTGTATTCATGAAACACAAAGACCTACATCTTGTGAGCTACTTCAGAGTCTCTTTTAATCCCATTAACTGAGATGTGAATTTTGTGAATTTCTGCTCTCAAATCTGTGTGTGTTAGCATTATTTGTGGTAGTGATAGCTATTTCATCAAATACTATAAAAATCATGCTATTGAATACTAGATAAATTATGATTTAGAAAAGTAAAAGAATATGTTTCTATAAAATCATTGTTGAAATATTTAGGAAAGTTTCAAAAATCTTTCAAATTATCGTAACATGCTGGTATTGAAGGAAAAAGTAAAGTAAAAATATAATAATTCTATATTCAAGTAATTTCATAGATGCCTTTAATTTCTTGGTCATCTCTAAAGAAATAAAGAGTATTAAAATAAAATATGCATTCTACATGTTTTCTAAAAAATGTGGCCAGAGAACAATTATTTTGTAATTCATATTTAAAGGACTTCTTTGCTCATAAAAATCCTGGTGAAAAAGTTCATTTGTATATTTTCAGTTAAAATAATAAATTTAAGTTATAGATGCACTTTTAAAACACATTTTATTGACTTAGTTGCAGTGTCATCATCAGATTCCAACAATATTTATAAAATTGTAAAGAAATCTTTTTTGGTTGTGTTGTTACCATCATCTATTTTGTTTGTCACATAAAAACACTTTGTGTTCCTGTTTTATGTGGGTGTACATGTGATACTTAGAACCTCCCACCCTCTTCCTATCAACCTTTATCCAGTGAAAATATGTGGCTTCTCATTTTAGCAAATCCGTTGGACAAATTTTGTACCACTCTTCCTTGCCAAATGGATTTTAAGCAACATGAAGTAAAGGATAATTAATGTACATCCTTTCTAGCTTATCTTCATAAATCAATCAAGCAGACTACTCTTTTCCACATCCTTAATTTAAAGAAGAGAAGATAGTGCATTTAGGTATTACAGATCAATAAATAAACAAATATGCAAATAGTAAGCAAATAAACAAATAAAAACATTGGAAAAAGTAGGCATAACACTAGGCACACTCCCATTTTCTTTGTTAAGGTCTAGTGCAAGAAATTTTCAAGGTCTGTATATCTCGCATATGATTGAAATGGCTGCCAGTTTATTAGGGACAAGACATATGATTGCTTAAAAGCATTGATTTCCAGGTAGTTGGCTTACTTATGCTGGAAATCAATGCGATTTGAATTTGACCTTAAAATGTCACATGAACAGGTTAGATATATGCTGTAGAGCATCTGAACTCACACCACAACTTCTTATCCTTGTCCATGAAGCACTGGCCTCCTCATACATCTCTACAAACTAGTGTTCTACACCATTCAGAAGAGAATTCTATAAGCACAGAGCTTTCTTTAGTATTTGTTCAAACAAGTAAACTTAGTTAAGCTATGGAGTTTGCTTATATTTGGAAACAGAATATAATTGTAATGGCCAAAGTAAAATGTTCTTTGATTCACTTTATATTTTAAGCATAGGCATGGTTATTATTTACATTACAAGTGAGGTAGTGTCCCTCCTCACAAGCACAGGATCATCTTTTCTTAGGCCCTTCAATGAACCCTACATTATTGACTCTCCCATCACACTCTACGGTCTTCAGTTTCACCTTGGCTTCTTGATCTTTCAGGTTTAGAATTTAAATACATCAAGTCTTTCTTACATTTAAAAAGAAAAATCAAACATATGCCTTCAGATCCATTCCCCTTCTTACTACTATTCTGAGCATTCTTTCAACGGCCTAAATATTCCCCATATTGTTTTCACTTTCTCACAAGACACCAAGTTCCCAACTTACCCTGCTCTGTGTCTATCACTACAGTGAAAATGCTCTCAATAAAGTCAGCATATTTCTGCTACTTGAAATTTAAAGATGTATTTTATTTATTATATAACGTGACTTTATATCATCATTCTGTATACTTGATTAATTCCTCTAATTTGAAAGACACTTCATGCATAATTACCTGAGATTTTTCTGCAACTATAGCCACTTCTTCTTGGGCTTCTTGGAGAACACACAGTTCTACTTTTAAATCTCAGAGCTTTTAAAAACTTAGGCCTAATTCCATTTTTGCGTTATTCTTGTCTTCAAGAGAGTCACACCTCTGCCATTGGCTGCCCTTCTCAACAACTGCTGACACTGCTTAGCACTCCAAAGTATTTAAGTCTTCTTTTGTTACAGATCTCACCTCTGACATATAGAACTTTGTACTCAATTCTCATATACATGGTATGCCACCAGAAACATCTCAAAATCATCTAAAGACAGCATGTCCAAAGCTGACATTTTGTCTTCTCTGAAAGAGTAGTTTTTCTTCCCCATCTCAGTAAGCAAGAACTTCCACACCTAGGGTCATAAATAAGAAACCTAGAAGTCATCTTTACATTTCTCCCCCGCTGTCCCCCCAGCTAAACCTTCCCAAAATCAATCTATTGCTAAGGAAATATGGTGCATTTTACCTCTTAAATATCTCTGAAGTTAATTTCTTTTTTCTATTTTTACTGTCAAGACACTGACCCAAGATACTTTGAAAGAGACACCATTGCATGGAGCCTAAATTGGCCTTGGGCAAGTTACATAACTTCTTGCTTCAATTTCCTCACCTATAAAAATGGGATTATTAATGAGAATATTTTGAGGATTAAATAGATTTATATATTTTGATATGCCTATAAAGTGTCAATAAAAGTTCAATAAATTTAGCATTTATATAATTTCTCTGCTAGAAATGGAAATAGATGCTTTATAGCTTTATCTGCTTGCTGAAAACTCTAATATCGATTCTCTATATTGAAGCAAGAATGTCCCTTTGAAATGCAAATTTCATCATATCATCCCCAGACTCAAAATTCGTTAATTCTCTTCTGTTTTTCTTAGAATTAAAATTAACTCTACCTATAAGGCTCTTGATGCTATGATTCCAGGCTTTTCTCCAAGTTCATTACCAGACTCTATGTAGTTACTCTTGCTTTTTACTGACTCATGACCTTCCCTGGTCTCACAACCTGTGGTAGGCTCCCTGCTATTAATATATTCTCCATTAGTTCTGTGTATTTTTCCTTCAGAGTATGATCAGGGTCTAGAATTGCATGCCTATCTTATAATTTTACTTATCCTTATTTGTGTCACTAACATTCATGAGAGAAAGAACATGCTTTTTAACTCACTATTATACCTCCCAAGGTCTAACATGGTGTCTGGTTTTAGTAGGAATTCAATTAATAGTTTTGGATTGAATAATTTATTAATAGATGGATGAATGAACTTTAAACATATTGTAGTTTTGCTTTTCTTTCAGAGGGATATTACCATGGGCACAGTTGTACAGATAATTCCTTTATACAAGATGCTGTTTTGATGTTCTTTTCTTTGCCCTCTAATTTAGACAGTTATTAATAGTAAGATGAATGGAAGAGAAACCTCTGAAACATATATGCAAGGGAAAGACATATTGTTAATTGGTGATGAAAAATGCTAATAATAGCAAGTAGAATCAGTATAAAGATTTTGAAAATAAAATAAAGTACCTGAATGTACTAGATTTATTTTCCATATAGTTTTGTGCTCGCAAATAGTAGAGCAATTGATTATTAGCAATATCTATTGAGAGCCTATTACATGCCAGGCACTGGTGCTATAATTTGGGGCTAAAATAATGATACAAAATAGTATAATGATTAAGACCAAAGTCTTTGGTACTAATTGTTCTAGATATGAATCTGGTTTTATTACTTACTAACTGTCCTGACCAATTTCTTTAATTTTTATTTTCCTCTCTTTCTCTAATGATTAAAAGAGGATAATATCATCTAACTTCAAAGGTCATCATGAGGATTAAATTAGTGAAAAGCATTTAGCACTGTAATTTGTGTAAAGAACTGTGCTTGGCATATAGAGAATTTATATATTGTAAAATATGTATTATTACTACCATTCTTTTGTAGCCTTAATGCTACAAGATAATTTAATCATCTTACAATTGAGTGAGAGAAAAAAACAAATAAATAGACACCAACAATATATTGTGGTACATAATACTACATGGAAGCACAATGTTTTAAGGAATCATAAAAGTGGAATGTTTTCCTTAAATTTGGGGGTCAGAAAAAGTTTGCTTCATAGTATGGTGTCTAATAAGATCTGAAGGATAAGCCCAAATGATCCCATGATGAATGTGAACAGTCTCCCAAATGGTGGCATATACAGAATTAGCATATGCAGTAGTCTTGACTTGTTTGTGTGGTAAGAGCCTGGAGTCCATGTTGTCAAACCATATGGAGATACAAGTTTACACAACACAGGAAAGATATCTCCCAGTCTGCTGAAACCCATGACTTACAACAGGAGCATCCATTCTTCACCTATTCCTTAACCACTCACTTACTTACAAGTATGCTGTACCCCAAGGAGAATGTCTCTAGATTAGGAGACTCTGTCCAGATTAAATGTCACTTAAACAACTCGAAGTATTTAAAAATATGAATTCAAATCCCTTCTGATAGTGATTATCACAGTCAGCTCTAACTATTGTAACAAAATACCACAGAAGGTGTGGTGTAAACAAAAGGCCTTTATTTCTCACAGTTCTAGAAGCTAGAAAGTCCAGGATCAATGTACAGGCTAACTCCATTTTTTTTTTTTGCTTTTTTTTTTTATTTCAGCATATTATGGGGGTACAGATGTTTAGGTTATGTATGTTTCCCTTGCCCCCCCCTCCTAACTCCATTTTTGATGAGGGACATACTCTGTCCCACAGACAGCCACTTTCTCACTGTGTCCTCATATAACGGGGAGAGAGAGCTCTGGTCTCCGACCCTTTATAGAGAAACCAATTTCATCTTGGGGGCTCCATCTTTGTGACCTCATGTAAACCTAGTTACCTACTAAAGATCTCACCTCCAAATACTATCACATCGGGGATTAGGGCTTCAACATAAGAATTTTCAAATTTTCAGGTAGCACAAATATTCATTCCATTACAAAGAACATGGTCTCCTTTTTTTAATTTTTATCTTCTCCCCCCCCCAGTTGCTTCCTCCTCCTTATACTTTCTTTCTTTCCTTTTTGCTTTCTCAATTCTAAATTTTTTTTCTTGTTTATAATGCATAATCTTCTTTGTTTCTATAGATTTTTTTTTTTTTTTGGCCCTGTAGAAATTCTACATTTTCAAGTATATCTAGGTCTCCTGGTTGAGATAAATGTTTATTGCTCATTAAAACAAACCAACAAGCAAAAAAAAAGGAAATTTAGATAAGAAAACAGAAATAAGAGAGTATATAAAATAATATATTTTAATCATTTAGAAAGAAGACAAAGGAACAGAAATGAAACCAGCTCTGGTTTAATAACAGTTCTTCAGAGTGTTAATTATACAATATAAGAGAACATATTTAGAGATGATAGTGTAGGTTTACTCAATGGAAAGTATTGCATCAATATATTAAACAAACAGGAGCAAATAAGTGTAGATCATTTTGAAAATATAAATTCTGACTGGGCATCGCACATGCAGCTTCACCAGCACAAAAAATTGGGGAAATCTTTTGTTGTAACAGATTTTCGTTGCTTTAGTTTATTGATAATGTTTATTTTAAAATTGTTATTTTTTGCTTTGTTTTAGACCCTTGAATGCATTAAAGAAAAAAATTGTCTGTAACTCAATTTTACGAAGGCGATAGTGGTCTAAATCAAAATACAACCTGATGTTCTAAGCCACATTCTTATCTGAAATTAGAAATCTCATAAACTGCCTACATAGAAATCCGTAAATTAAGGTGAAAAATACCAGTATGACAATCTGCCAAATTTGTTAATCTATTTTCCATGTATACATATAAATTTTGCATGCAAGTTGGACATTGCATGTCCATTATTCTTTGATTAAATATTTGTTTTAGCACTTAAATATTAATAAGTTCCTTGCATCATGATATGAGGTAAATCATCAAAACTTGTTATTTTTTTTTTCCTTTGAAGGGTTGGATTTGCAATGAATACAATAACCCTTAGTCATGAGAGTTGTTTTAAAGAGAGTTTATTTGTAGCAAGTGGAGCTATAAGCTGACAAAGTTGCCATTATATTTTGCCAGTGTTGAAACTGTTACAAAGGAATTATGAGATTTATCCAAAACCGGAATGCTAGTCATTGACTAGTTGGCTGAAAATTATGTTTCAGATGCCTGATTCTTAACCCAATTGACTGTGTAACATCCTTTGAGAATATTGGTGCTAAAAGATTCAAGCTGTTTCAATTTACTCTTTTAATTAAAACATAGAACTGCAGAAGAAACAAATGAAAGAGATGAGAAAAGGGCTTAAAATATCCGCTAGCTCACCCTCATTATTTGTTGTTACAATTCTGCAGAAAGGTTCCCCCAGTATATTTCTGAACAACTGCCACTTTTTCTTTTTCATTATGCAACATGCCATATTTACAGGCTCAGAATGGTACTTCAAATTCCATTTCCTCAACATAGCATCATTAGAAGGAACACATAATTCCAACCACTGACACCTAGAAAATACAATGCATTGTGTTACTTCATTATACTCCGTTGTTCAGAGTTAGAAACTGTAGATTAGAGAATTCATCAACAACCTATGCTGAGAGCACACTGTGTTCAGAAGCCATTAAATATGGGCAGTGACTTAATAGTAAAATTATAAAAACTTGTTTTAAGAGGATGGTGCTGATATGCAGAGGAAAGACAAAAAGCTCAGTGTGGTCTAAATGATTTATACATGTAAAACTGATTTCTCCCACCTTCCCAAATAAGGGAAAAAAAAAAATCCAGGTTTCAAAATACTAGAGAAACAAAACTCGAAATAATTATTTTATTTTCTGTTATACATCCATTCTTTCAACACAAGCATGATCTATGCTAATCTTTAAAGATGAATGAGACAGATATAACTCTTAGCCACAAGTAGCTTACATTCTATAAGGTAAAGCAGACAACAAATGTAATTATATAAAAATTAGATGCTAATAAGTGGTATCAGAAAGGAAGAGTCCAGGACATTAATTTTGGCTATTCAATGAGCTGATTATGTGACTTATGAAATTTGGATATGCTGTATTTTTCCAGTTATTTTTAACAATAATAAAAATAAACACATATTTATAAGAAAATATGAATTTAAGCAATTAATTCTGAATGGAAATTCAATTAAACATAATGGAAACAGGATAGTCTATTACCCTTGTCAATCTGCTTAATGTGTCTCTGGTTCAATGTCTGTCATTCAGATTTAGATATGACCTGTGCTTATAATTAACTCAATGATAACTAAAAATTATATGACAATGTGCTAAAGCTTCACTGTTCTTCTTGGTTAGTGTAGAAGTAATCCAAGACAGGCTTACTACAAATATATGATTAGATCATATTTCCCACATTATTAATACGAGTAATATGGATATGTTCTTATAGAGAGAGATGTATGCGTATTTTGGATGTGAGAAAACTTCACATCAGTATAGTGTAGTTTTGGTAACATAGATTCTGTGGCCAGATCCACTGTTTCTGAATCTCAGCTTTGCCACTTAATCAAACTGCATAATCTTGGACAAGATACTCCACCTGTCTAGTATCAGTTAACTCATCTATTAAAAATGGAAAAAATAATGTTATGTTTCTCATATTTTTTGCAAAAATTAACTGATCAGGTACATATATAACTAACTTAAAATGTGTATTAAATAGTGCTAGGTTCATATTAATTATTCAATACAAAATATGGTGATGATGAGACTTACAATGATAATAAACAATATTAAGAGAGGGTCAAATTTAAATTTATGGTATAAGATCAATAAATGGAACTGTGGACTATGTGTTTTGCATTCCTTACATTCCCAATGTAACTACACCAGCCCAATCTGCTTCAACTTATACGTAACAAAGTTATGAATTGTTTTTCAGTTGCCATGGTCCCCCAGGTTGAAGGTCATGTAACCCAACCATGCCCATATGAACCAAGTGTGCAACCATGACAGAATCTAAGTGTTTGGACAGAGGAATGGCAAAATGAATTATGAAATGGACACCAAAAGACAGGATCCAGGATCCAACCAGATCCCACCCTGGCATTACCCCATGACAGGATAGAGTCAGATCATGCCTTTTGACATCATCTCATTGCAAGATCCAATCAGATCACACCTCATTACCCCTATGCTTATAAAACCATTCCAACTCTCTTGTTTGAGGACACACTGCTTTGGGAAATGTCCCCAGTGTGTGCCTTACTTGTGGCAAGGAATAAAATGCCCCTTGTTATAACCAACTTGGCTGTGTATATTGATTTGATTTCTGCCAAGCAAACAAACCCCTCCTTTGGAGAGGTAACAACACTTACATTAGTTAATGTCTAATTAGAATAGACAAACCACACAGTAATTTGAACATGAAAGTTTAATATAACATAATATAAATAATTATTAATTATAGCAGGATTAGGGTAAGGAGTGGTTGGCTAATAGGAAGTAAAGAGAACTGTAAACATAAAAGGATCAATCACTAACCCTAGGGTTCAGACAGAATGACCAAGCAAGAACCCTGCCTCCACCAGGCTGACATCCAGACCTTGTTGAAGTAGGCAAAGCCATAGTTCACTGAATGGTAGAGAAGTATGTGTGGTCTTTTAACTAAGGTGGGAATGGCCAGAAATCTACCCTCTGGGATGCCAGGGAAAGCTGTTTTCTGCTGGGACTGCTGGTTGTCATACAATGATGGAGTAGAGCACTGGGAAAGCCAGGTGTGATGCAGAGGTCAGAGGGACTCTGCTATGAAACTGTTGTGGTGGGGGAAGGTGCTGAGGAAGCAGCTGGCAGTTGAGTGCTCACAGCTGTGCATACAGGAGTTGGGAATTGAAGAAGCTGCAGGCACTAAAGGAGCTGGAGAAACTCTGCTTCCAAATTACCGGTGGAGGGAGCACAGTGCTAGGAGTAGCTGCTGGCTGCTTAGTGCTCCTGATCCTGTCTCCCATAAGAATAGGCACTGAAGAGGCTGCAAGTTCTTGTAGGTGCTGTTGTTATGTGTGAGTAGACTTGAGTTGAGAAGAAAAACTCTTTCTTCCTGTTATATCTCTTCATCCTTTTTCCTGACAAAGCTTTCTGCCAGCTGGCATAAGATAAAAGTTTTTAAAGGGTCAAGTACCATTTTCTCAGAGCAGGGTGAATTTGGAGCTGAAAAGCAATAAATCAATAACAGGTGAAATACTGCAAACACAAACAATGTGATTATGAAAACATATATTCTGTTGTGGGTCCTAATTTATTGAGCACATTTTATCCTAGTGTGGATTCTAGAAATCCTCAAGAATTGGGAAATCCACAAATATTATTTGCATTTATAATATTTAAGACAAAGTCCCCAATTAGTGATCAATCTTTAAGAAAATATTATACCTGGAGTGGAGTATCTGCAATATTGACCAAACTGGCACCATCTATCAGAAATTTATTTGCATTCACAGATTTAAAACTTTTATGGAGATTTTGGACTATATTAACATATTAATGAAACAAATCACATTTTATTTTAGTTTTTGTCATAGTTAACCCATTAACTGCATTTTTTTCTTGTTGAAACATTTTAAAATTTAGTTTCCAAAATGCCAACCTCTCTTTTTATTACACTGGTTTCTTCTACTCTTGTCTTTTCTACTTTTCAATCCCTACAGAGACAGTTTCTCAGTCCCTCTTACCTACGTTTATTGACTTAGGTACTTCATACAATTCCATGTATTATAACACCATTAGAGATAAAGACTCCCACTGTTAAGGATATAGTATAGCATTATTTTTTAAATATACCTGACAGAATTGTAGAGTGAAAGGAAAAATCCTGTGCATGCATCTTTGACAATATGAGATAACAAGGAATCCCCACCAATCTCTGAACCCAGGTATATGTGGCCTGGACTCACAGCTTTTCAGAAGTGATAGAGGAAAAGTATAATACAAAAGGACCCAACAAGTCTCAGGATGAAGATACTGCCAACACATTGTACACACCTAACAGGGGAACACTTAGCTGAGTACCAGCTATGTGAGCAAATGGGATAAAACTGACAAAACTCAAAATTCAAGCATCAAGTGATTAGAAAGTACAAAAAGAACTACTTCCCTTCCAATTGACAGAAGTTTGTTACAAAACTCTGCCTAGAGCACAAATTCTGGATACAAATACTGGAAATCTCAGATATAGAGAAAGTCCAAATAGGCAGGAAGAGAGGTTCAGAGGAGACGAAATTCAGAAAATAGTTTAGCAACAAAATGCATTTTTCATAAATAAGAGCACCAACTTGAAGGAAATATTTATAAAGAGGCAGAAAGTAACTTTGAGTTGGCTTATCTGTGAAAGGCAGAGAAGGGACTATACCAAGTGACTATTTTTTTCAATATCTCATGTTAAAAACACAAAGTGAGTCCTCCAAACAGAAAATTAACAAAGAAATAATGGACTTAAACAGAACTCTAGAACAAAAGTGCCTGACTGACATTTACGGGACATTCTACCCCAAAACCACCAAATATACGTTCTTCTCATCAGCTCATGGGCCATTCTCTAAGATTGACCATATTATAGGACACAAAGCATGTCTCAAAAAATTTTAAAAAATGGAAATCATGCCATGCATCTTCTCAGATCACAGTGGAATAAAAACAGAAATCAACCCCAACAGAAACTTTCATTGCTACACAAAGTCATGGAAATTAAACAACCTTCTGCTGAACGATTCCTTCATAAATGAGGAAGTAAAGATGGAAATCAAAAGATTCTTTGAGCTAAATGACAAAGGTGACACAAGTTATCAAAATCTGTGGGACATAGCCAAAGGAGTCCTGAGAGGAAAGTTTATTTCCATAAATGCCTATATCCAAAAGTCAAAAAGATCACAAATAGACAACCTAATGAATCGACTCAAAGAACTGGAAAAAGAAGAACAGACTGACCCAAACCCAGAAGAAGAAGGGAAATTAATAAGATCAAATCAGAACTAAATGAAACTGACACAGGGAAACTATATGGAAGATTAATAAAACAAAAAGTTGGTTCTTTGAAAAAAT